>LJIJ01002168.1:0-30337 GCA_001718145.1 Orchesella cincta
CTGGTCACAGCAAGAATGACAACTGTGCTGTGGTGAAAACTTTTTAAGACTACTGCCTGCACTGGTTAGTACGGTATAAAAATAAGGAAGTATTTATTCCTATCTGTATTCCAATGCTTGTGAGAAACGTTCATTTAGTTACTTATTTTTAGTAGCATAGTATAAAAACTTTTGCATTAGAATGCTAAAGGGAGTGTTAGGTTGTTAGGTTTAGTACGAGTCGAAGGTACTCAAGAAAGAGATTTCATCTACAATGAAATTCACGTATTTTAAAACAAAAGAATGAACTCCATTTCTTTGTTTGCATCCCACATTCCAACCTACATTGGATGTATTTTTATCTAAATTCCCAGACTGCTAACACATTACAGTATTGAAGGGAGCAAGAGAGATCCTGGTACCTTATGAAACAATCCATGCATGTGTTTTGTTTAAACCCCTCTGCGACTGTATTTTATTTAATAATTTCTACTTAAAAAGGATTAGCCCATTCTAAAAAAATTATTTGTGAAACTAAAGTAAAGTAAAATGGGGTCCTATTTCATTAATCCTTTCCAAGAAACATGTATGTAAATGTCAATGCTCAACTATAAGTAGCTGCAAGGCTGCCATTTCATTTAATCCTAAAGCCTGATAATATTGATTCTATGTATTGGTTTTGGTGTGTACGAACCTAATTCTTCTGGTTTTTAATTCTAGTAGGTGAACATGGATTTGGACTTTCCTAGCCAAAAATACATTTAGGAAATGAGTTTGATGAACAAAATATGAGTAGCCGCAATGAAGCAAAATACGTCGAACCTATGTAATGTAAAAACATATTCTTCACCAAAATTAGTTTTCACTTTAATTTAAGAATTGAAAACTAACACGCTCATTATGAATGCAACGTCAGTCGCGTTTTTGCAACTTCCAGTTTAGATTTTAGAATGTTTTTCAAAAACGGTCTATAAACAAAATCTGTTTTTAATTCCCACGGTAGGATGCTTGATTGAAAGTCAATATAGTTTGCAGTAAACTAGGATTCACTGACTGACTTGTTGAAACTCTAAGGTAATAAAATATTTGGTGTTTAATTTCGTAAAATTGATCTTTCGAGTATAAAATATTGGGGGTTTCATGACATTTACTCATTTTAAACGCACAAAAACTGAATTTTATTAGTGAGTATTTATTTTCTTAAAATGTTCGACTAAGAGGCATGTATGCGAGGTTTGTTAGTTCCGAAATGGAAAACCTTGTGTATTATGTCACAATCACAACACAGCAGCACATACAGCCACAATCCTTCTGTTAATACAATTTTGATTAACATGGAATATTGTAATTTTTTGAAACGTTTGACCTTTCGTTAGCCCTTAGATTCAAGTTATGAACATCAATCTTATATACATATAGAGTAAAGTGTAGCAGAAAAAATCTTCACAACTGAAATTTGGCTACTTAATGCTTTTACCACTAGAACATATCAAATGCTATTCGTGTAGGTATTTACAATGCATGCCAAGCTTTCCATTAATCCAGTAAAAAAGATTGCGTACTTCAAGTCTGAACAACATGTAATTCCAAGCTTAACAAATTTATTTACTGGTTACCAATGTACCCATTTCTCGTATTACAAACACGCGACACAAATAACTCGCTCAGTATAAACTCCTCTTTCTTAAAAGAGATAAAAATTTACTACATACATTGATAAAATGATAAAAACTACATACATACTTCATGTCTAAAATTTGAATTCAGCAATAATTCTTGATGATATTTTCACTAATGACTCCTATACAATGCGGTTGAAATCCTTTTGTGTTTCGCACTACTTAAAACGTATATGTTCATATGCAGTTAGATACATAAACGCATACATTACAAAATCATCGTTTTGCTGATTAAAAATGTTCCATTCTTTACCAAAAAGGTATACATTTCCACTAGCGAATAACCAGTTAAATTAAATAGATCAACTGTAGTTACATACCAAGAACTATTTTCTGGTATTTTGAAGTGCCTGTCCAAATAAGAAATGCTAATTTGTCTAGTTTTGAAGTTCACAACAATCTTGGGTCCAGTCTATCAGTTGGTTGAACTAACAAAGTTTACATACTACTTATGTGGCTGATTTCGCCGAAATGAGAAAGTATTGAAAGCCATTACAGAATATCGCACAATTACTATCGCCTAACCAACTCGCAGATAAAATAAATCAATTCAACATTGCAAAGCACTACATTTGTTTTGCGGAGTGTAAATTTTTTAAAAGTTAACTGGAGATGATAAAACTGCTATCGCATATTCAGCGTGCCTTAAATAGAGAGTGTTAATCTCTCATACTTCAGTAGGAGCTACAAATTTTTATATATTATACTGCATAAACAATATTAAAATATTCCAACTAGTTGATAAGCGAACTTTAGTCGCCGATCAAACAGGTCCTACTTTTGGAGGGCATTATACACAAAACATTTTTCAAAATTAAACTTCTACCTACCCAATTATTACAGCTACCTTAAGAACCATACGACCCCCAAAATGAAATGAGGAAATGGGACACCAAACACTTAATTCTGTTGGAGTCCCTAAAATTTCACATATTATGTATAGCAGTATGAACTATATTCTTATTCTGCGTTAACGATTCCATTCTACCAATTAATGAAATCCTGGCATAGGAAGACAAACCTGCGCAAAAACGATAAAACTCGCACAGAGCCAACATCTCAATGACAAAAATACTTCTAAGTACATTTAAATAATGGCAAATAAGTTAAATAATAAATCAATGGTTTATACATTTTAGCCAATTGATTATCGGAAGTTGCAGATTTGCTACGCAATTAAATAATGGATATTAAATTCTAATTCCTTTACAACAACCGACAACCGGAAATGTGGCATTTATGTTTTTATATATATTTTTCTACCAAATTTTTATCGATGTCTCCTAGGCTAAACTCTGTACAAGTTAAACAATTGCATGTAACTAAATTACGCCTAGATTTGGAGACTTAAAAAACACGAGGAGGGGGAAGAATTTTCATAATAAAACAGGCCAAATATGTTTAAAAATAATATACGGTACAAAAAATTACACGGTTTTTTAACAAATAAGTATAAAAGCTCAAGCAACTCATTTCATGTAGAGAAATCTGCAAAATGACAAAATAATCGCAAGGTAAGAAATAACTATATTGAATTGAAAATAAAATCAATGCAATACAAATTTCACCATTGATATACTATAGAAAAATACATGCTAACCAATGTAAACAATAGTGAAAATTTTAACCTGCCGTTTTGAGTTCCTCCATACAAAAAGCAAATTCTGAAGCGATTCTTTATGCTTTTCTAAATTGTAGCATTTCTTTCACGCATCTTGGCTTGTTAACTCTAGACTTACAAACCTAATGAAAGTAAAGATACAATGCGGTTTAAAATCCTCTTTTGTTAGCACGACAATATATGTTCAATAAGCAATCGTTTTTGACTTAGCAAATTATGTTGGGATTGAGAATTTATTATAATTTTATAAAATAATAAATAAATCTGCAGCTAGGTGTAAACATTCTACCTTGGATATAATACAGCATAGCCAGGTAGTAGAATTTCTAGTCGAGAATCGCCTCCAAAATGATTTTATAATACTAAAATTGCCAACACCATCGGAGCCTAGATCATGCCATAGGGAATGGGTATGAGAAATTCTAAGAAATGTCTAAAATTTAGTAGATATTTTGTTAACAGATTTTTTTTGCTAATATAAACTGTGTTTTGTAAAACTTAAATTTGAAATCCATTACCAGAAGGGCTTACCATTTCTCCTATGTGGATTTCGCACTTCAAAATAAAAGGGTCTGATTTTGAACCCTTATCTTCAAGAGGCAAACAACTGGAAATCAGCTTCGTGTTACAGCTAACCATTTTAAATTTGATCCTACAAATACACTCGTACAGAATCTATATCTCATTGACAAAATACTTACAGTGCAATAAACCCCAGTTCAATTTAAAATTTAAATCAATGGTAATACATTTCACCATTTGATTTTAGATGTTCTGATCTAATGTAAAAAAATACGGCTATTTAGCTGCCGTTTCTTAGTTCCTTGTGCACAAAAACGCAATTCTAAAATGAAGTGTGCATTGATGTTTAACCAAACAAAAAAGTCGTTGTTACAGCAAGTGAAGCATGTGCAAATTTGTAATAACCAAAATACTCCACACATGCGCGTATCAATATTGAATGCTCATAAAAAGACAGAAAAAGTATTAAAAACGGTCATGCAAAAAGTACCTTTGTTTTTGCAAGTGATATAAAAATAAAGACACATCATTGTATTTAGAGACAACTCAAGTCTGACTTCAAATAACGAAATATTATGCATTATTCTAGGAAACGAATCGTTTCTAAATAGGTAAATTACTGGATTTTTCCCTGATTTGCTCCATTTGCAAAAGCTATAAAACGCATTCTTTCTAATACACTAGTGGCAGTAACAACTAGCTGACAAGGATGTCATCCGGGAACCACGTGGAATTAAAAGAAATATGTACGCGTTGCATTGCAACAATTGTCGATCCTATTAAGAAAAATAATATGTACTGCATACCGAAATTTTATTAAGACCGTAATGGAGACACTTGTGGTTGAGTTCTACCTGTCAGTGGAGTTGTAAATCCGCATTGTTACCCAATCCATCATTACTGCATAAGCTGCCTCTTAACCCCAGGACACGGTCTGGTAGGGTTCCGCCCTGATTTAGGAACCGGACAACCATGATCAGGACTTTGTCTCTCTGACAAAGAATCCTAATTAAAGAAATCACAGAAAATTAGAAACATAGGATATTTTGGAAACTCCAATCACAATTTTTAATTGATGGAAAGCCTTATTCTATATGTAAAGACACAAAGGTTGCTGAATAATTAATACATTCGAAAAAGTGAGTTTATCTAACAATTATTCAAATAAAAATTATGAACTGAAGCTGAACAGAATAAAAAAGATACTGTTGCATAAGTTAAAGTTTTCTTTCACACGATTGAAAAAGCAATAAGCTAACACTGATCATTAAAATTAAAACGTATTCAATATTACTTAAATCTTTCAGGGTGCCACATCCGAAGTTTGATGCAGGCCATTCTGGTTATAGCAAGGTCGATGAAGGGAGCTAAGGTTGATTGGAACTGAACTGGCCGCACCAACAAACACAACTGGTTTACTGTGGTGAAAATGTGAAAAATGAAGAAGACCACTCTCGGTGTCAGACTTTTTAGAAAGACGAAAGTATAGAATATCCATGCACGGTTGGGTGCGGCATAAAAATAAGAAGGTATTTGTTTCTATCTGCATTCCAATGTAGTGAGGAACGTTCATTTGGTTACTTATTTTTAGCAGCATAGTAAGAAGGAACTATTGCACTAGAATGTTAAAGCGAGTGTTTGGTTGTTAGGTATTAGTAAGAGTCGAAGGTACTCAGAAAGAAGATTGCAACCAAATTGCAACTTACACATTTTAGCAACAAGAATGTACTCCATTTCTTTGTGAACATCCCAAATTCCAACAGCTAGCAATACGATGTATTTTATCTAAATTCCCAGCTGCTAACACATAACAGTATTGAAGGGGTTTCTTGTCTCCTGCAAGGGAGATTATGGTACCTTTTTAAATAAACCATACATTGTGTGTTTCGTTCCAGACCCTCTGCGACTGTATTTTATATTTAACAATTTCTACTTAAAAAGGATTAGCGCCATTCTATAAAAATTATTTGTGCAACTAAAATAACTAAAGTGGTTCTGATTTCACTAATTCTTTCCAAGAAAGATGCATTTAAGACCCAATGCTCAACTATAAGTAGCTGAAAGGCTACTATTTCATTTAATCCTAAAAGCGAAATAATATTGAAGCCATGTATTGGTCTGTAAGAACCTAATGCTTCTGGTTTTAAATGTAAATAGGGTAAAAGGGATTTAGACCTTCCCTGTCAAAAATTCATTTAAGAAATGAGTTTTTATGAACAAAAATATGAGTACAGCAATAAAGCAAAATACGTCGAACCATATGTCATGTAAATATATGTTCTACAACAAAATTTATTCTATTTTATCGGAAGTAGAATGTATTTCAAAACCTGTTTTATAAACAAAACTCGGCATGATACTCGTTTTTTAAGTCAATTACGTTTTGCAGTAAAGTAGGATTCAACGATTGACAACTTTGGAATTTACGTCCAGGCATATGCTATCACAACAATTAATTTTATTAGAATTTATGGATGTCCCATTAAAGGAGTTAACTAATCGTAAGTTAAAATCACTGGCCCAATTGATACCACTTCCATGAAGTTTGCTCAAATATGTCCGAAAAAGCGAAAGCATTAAAAATCGACTTGTGGCTGTAGATTTAGAAAGAATTGAACAACGAATATGTTGAAACTCTAAATGTAATAAAATGCCAATTTCTTCAATTGATCTTCTCAAATGTTTTATGATATTCACTGAAATTTTGCACTACCTGCATCGAATACAGTTTTAGTATTTCAACACTTGTGGGTTTCTGTAGTTCTTATTTTGAAAAATGACATTCTAATTAAGCCAAGTCAGTTGTGTTTGTTTCACAATAGCAGCTTTTAAGATATAAAACCAAAGTATACGAGAACTACCGCTTATGCATGTACGTTGTTTGGCTATTGAATTAAAGTTTTGCCTTTACCTTTAGATTGAATATGAACTAATTTAACATAAATGTACAAGATATAAATCGCACGTCAAATGGAAATATGATATCCATATGTATGTATATGTTAGTTTACAGATATACGGTACTGTCAAAATTAAAATGAGTCACCGCCTACATCTATTGTTTCGTTCTACTTTTCTTCAAATATATGTATTTCTTAAACGTAAGAGATGCATCGGAAATTGGCTATGCCTGAACTTGGATTTATTGAAATTGCAGTACAACTTCCAACCACCACAAATTTGTTTTTTGCTGAATGTCGAATTCTGCAGAAACCGCTCGTACTTACAAATGGAGATTGAATTGAATAATAAAAAGCCAGCCATTTTTTGAAATCATCATTTTATTTGGTAACATGCATAGTTGATACGTTGCAATTTGACATTATTATTTCTGACGTTTTATTTAAATTGACCACTAACATCATAAGAAAAACTACTACTACTACTCAAAAAAAGCCAATTGGGAAATGGGTGGAATTCCTTTCGCTTGTCTGATCACTAAACATGCACCCAATAACTTTTTTAAGCACATAATATTCAAATTCACAAGTAGATGGACGATATCGATATTGACATTTTGTTGGGAAGAAGTAAAAATTTCAAAGTTTATATTTTCGAAGCTTGTTATTTTTAATAGTTTCCTCCGGACACTGCATGTTTGTTTAATAATTAGCGGAAGTTTTATTTAGTTTGAATCATATCTCTGTGACAATAGCATAAGAATATGTATTTTTCTGATGAGATTATGTGTAGTCAAAATACGAAATTTCGGTTTTTAAGATTTTATTGATAATTGAAATTTATATCTGTAATTTTTATGTTAGTTTCCAAAGTACAGCGATAAAGCCAAAAACTAATAAGTTAATTCAAAATGCATTTTTATATCCATACATAAACTTTTGTTGTTTTGATGAACTAAACACAATCTTCATACTTAGGAATAAATTTAATACATTTACTTACATTTTTAAATACATTACCACTATAAACAAAGAAGAGGTTAATTACATACATTTTGCTAAAACATCTAATAGCATTTTATAATCAGTTTCGCTAAGGTATGTTTTGGCCAACTGTTCCACATTTTTTTTGTCATGATTTTTTGCATTCCTGTCTGCCCCATTTTCAAGCATGCAAATAAGGTATTGTAAATCTAATTTCCCACAAACTAGTGGAATTTGTCCTTTTTTATCTTTTTCATTCAGCAAAGTCTTGTCGGTTTCACAAAGAAGTTTTAAGGTCTCCACTCCATATCTCGGATTTTTAGAACCGAGCACTAAATCATGCACAAGGTTACGCATTCTTGATTTATGTAAGCTTTCATTTAACCCCTGAATCCTTAATAGGTACTCCATTACATCCCGAGAATTGACTCGTTTTAGTGCAACATGCAGAAGTGACTGTAAAGACGATTTGATTCTGATATTTTTCAAACTCTTTTTTGTTGCAAAAACATACCATTCGCAAACAAATTTCATTTTATCAATAGCTGCCGTTTCAACTGCGAGGATTACTGTTTCTTTGCTTTTGCAAATTGCATCATATTCCTCTAACTGATATAAATATTTTACTATGGGCAAGTTGTGATACGTTTCGAATGACTCATCCCGAATGGCGTACTGAAGCACATTGTACCCATCTTTATTTTTAGAAAACAAATCGGCCCCATTCTCCACAAGCAATTGGACAAATTTTACAGCACTTTTGATATTATTGTGTATTGTTAGAATCGGTTTGACAGCAATATGCAGTAGCGTGTTTCCATCACTATCAATGCAGTTTAACTTTGCCCCATTTTCAATTAGAAATTTAGCTCCCCTCACGCAAGACATTTCTGCAGCGTCCTGTAGCATTTTTGACCACGGACGATATGGATGGCTGTTCACATCAGCCCCATTTTCAATACATTTGTTTGCTAAGAATGTGTAACGATTTTCGTCCAAGCCATTTTTCTCCTGTGTTACTCTGGCGAGCAATTCAAGAGCGGTTGACTCATCCATAACAGCACCATTAAGTAACAATGCCTCAAATGTTTCCAGGCTCACTAAATAAAAGTTCTTTTGTAAAGCCATTTGCATTACAGATTTGTTTTCATAGTTTTTTGCATTCAAATCTGCACCAGCAGCAACTTGTAATTTGAGAATTTCAAGCATGCTAAGGCCAAATTCTGAGCCATGCCCGCATCTCATTAAATTAAGATGAGTTGGAGTGTTTCCATTTCTGTCACGTGCATTGGGATTGGCTTTACTTTTTAAAAGCCAATTCACGGCGTTTATGTTCCCAAATATGGAAGCTCTGTGCAACGGTGTATCGCCAAAGTCATTTGTAGCATTTAAGTCACAGCCAATTTTTACAAGCATATCCATTACATTATATCTCTTTTGTCTAATTGCTGTCATCAAAATTGTGTCTGAAATACGGTCAGTGCTGTTTATGTCAGCTCCTACTTCTATGAAAAGTGCTAGTGTGCGCTCATCTAAATCGCCTGAAAACTCAACAACTTTATGAAGTGGGGAATATCCCCGGTATTCCTTTCTACTAACTAGCTGTCTTAGTGAAGCTTTCGGAATTGCCGAAACTAGAAAAAAATACTCTGAACTTGAAAGGTATTCTAGGGCTTTGTGAAGTACTGTGTCTCCTAAATCGTCATTTGCAACCAAATTGCAATCAAGCCGAATGAGTGCAAGTAGTAGTTTTAAATGAACACTATCACAAAGTAGTGGAGTCATTTCTTCACACTCCTCGTCCGTCATGAAATTATTCAGATTGTATAATAGTTTGATTATCTGAAGTTTATCCTCGATTATTTGCTGATTGTCAAACTTGGACATCTCGACACAATGATGAAGAAAAAATGCATTTCTCGAGAATTTGACTAAATTGTCAAATCCATATTTATGCAGTAGTCGTTCTGTAATAGTGTAGTCACCTCTTTTTACGGCAACGTGTAGCAAAGTAAATTCTGCAGTAATGCGCCCAGCACGCGATACTACTGCAAACGGTGATGGATTCTCGTTGACTATTGTGCATAGTTTGCGTCCAGTGATTTGCATAAATCGACCAAACGCATGCTCTAAAAACAATATTTTGCCGTGTTGAACCAGAAGGAACATTAGATCCTGACTATAAACTCTTTTTTCGTTAGCTGAATTTATATATAGTCTTTCAATAAGTTGAAAAATTTGGTACAGGTCTGGGATGCAGCAGGCAAGTACATGATTTTGTATGGTTATTGTTTCAAGCTGTAGACTGGAGCATTCGAGTTGTCCCACAGCCACCATACTTCCTAGCATGCAGTCAAGAAAGTAGCAAGTGACTTTATTTTGGAATGTCTGGGCCTCCAGCCTGCAGCGCCCCAGTTTACTTACTACAGCTTCAGATCTATTTGTTTTAAAAAGGTTCTCACAAACAAATTCCTGAATTTCCTCATTAAAATGGCTTTTTATCATATTTGTTGTAAACCATGCAACAAAATACTCGGCAAAAGTTCTATGCAGAAACCTTTGTGCCAATTCAAAATTACCTGATACCAATATGCCAACTTTATACACTTCATCTACTGCAGCTTTAGTGTATCTAAAATGGAGTAGCAATTTTTCAGCCCACTGGGGAAATAAAAGTTGCATACCAAGGTGAGCATGAATATTCATCAAGTCATCCGATGTAATTTTAGACACTTGTGCATTGTAATTTGTAAAATATTTTAAGAAACTTTTTGCCACCATTGCCTCATAGAGGTCAGCTACAGAACTAATGTTTAGCTTTGGTAAAGCTGCACTCAAAAGCAGATTGTCCTTCATGGCAAATTTAATTGCTTCTGCTTCGTATACTTTTGCAATTAGCATGCACTGGAGTGGAGCTCCAGAAATACTGTCCCCGTTATCTTCCACACGGTTTTTCAGCATATTTATGCAGGAAGTGCCAAACTCAATGAGTTTGTCGGAATCGATTTCTTTTGAACCTTGTTGATGCTGACCAATCCAGAATAAAACCAAAAAATTATTTCGATCCTCCGTGTTAAATGGAACTATATTGAATCCCAGAATATTGAATTCATTTTCAACGAAAAGCAATAAATGTGGCCGAGTTGTTATCCACAATCTAGTAGATGGATATGAACTTCTAATGAATTTAAATATGCCATATACGGTGGGTAGCTCATTGCTCGGCATTTCGTCTAAGCCGTCGAAAAGGAGCTCAAATGGTACTTTTGTACTTGTGAGCAAAAGCCTAATCATGCATTCATTGTCATGCTCGTGATTTTGACACGCAGTTTTGCACAGAGCAGCATTAATGCTTTCTAAGCTTATACCACTAAAATTACTTAATTTCATATATTGCATAAACTCGCTTATGGTAATGAAAATGACAACTTTGCCCTCATTCATTAGCTGCCTACCAATACTAGCTAGAAGTACTGATTTACCCATTCCTGGAGTATCTGATATGACAACAGGTAGAATCCCTAGATCTGTTGGCTGCATGGCTTCTAAGTGCTGAATGAATTCTGTTTCCGAGAATTCTGTTTGCTGTTCGGTTATATATTGCTGTATTTCATGTAGTCCACCAGTGGATTTCTTCCACACAAGTTTTTCATTTTCCTGATGTATCCAGTGAACCGGTTTTTTACTTCGTGACGCAATTTCTTCAAAGTCAGTTTTCATCTCCAGTAATATGTATTTCACGGTGATATTTTGTTGTAAAATTTGGTTCCTTGAAACGTCAGTTTTACATCCAGTAGCATATCTTGATAATTCATGCCTCTCCATACCGGTAAATACATAAATGTGAGGTGCTTGCTTGCTGAAAATTTGGTGGGATATGTAGTGCCTAGAAGAAATTTTTCGGTTGATATAGTACGGTAATGCGTCTGGAAGTGCAATGTTCAGGAATGGATTCTTTGAGTATTTAATGAGCTTAAACAGCATGTCATCCTTCATAACTGACTCAAGAGTCTGCTTGCCCATGTGAGATAAAAATGTACATTTTGTGATAAGCTCTTGCTGAAACTGATCTGACAGATCCGCCCAGGTCAACTTATCCTTATCAGTTACAATGTTTGTCATTGACAAATTGGATGGAATCTGGTGACTTTCAACAAGGACGAGGAGTTTGTTGGCAACGTGTGGACTCTGTCTGATGAGTAGTTTCGGGTCTGTTGCACGAATAATGGTTAACTCGTGAGCATATGATTTGTATGGGGACGGGGCAGCATCGTCATACACAATCAGCTCAGATATATTTTTATCGACCGTATCTTTAATTCTTTCATAGGACACCTCAGAATCAGGAGTAGCAAGATACATGATTGTTTCCGAATTGGTAGGTTTTAAGAACTCCAGTAGACTGTCTGAGCATCTAATAAATTTTGATGGACGGAGTTGCTTCGCGGCATGACTAAACTTCATTCGCAGATCATCTATATATAAATATGAATTTAAATATAAATCTTAATATAAAACTTTGTTTCTTTTAATCCCAAATTTTATACTGTTAGTTCTTAGTTTTCCAGCAACTATATAAACAGATACAAACGTACCTGTAGGATTTGGCATGAGTTCATTTAATCTAACTATCATTTGGTAATATTTTATCATGATTCTTATGATTCTCACAACGGCATACATGAATTAGGACAACTTTTGGTATTCGATACATTTAGGGATAGTAATGCAAAGCCAAATGTATTGATTCAACTTAAGAAACAGAACGAACTCTTCTGAAATAGTGTTTCCTTTTAATTTAAGGATACTTGAGTATTCAGGAAAGACATGTTTTGCAAAGCGTTATTATAGATTCTGTGCATTTTTCGTATTTGGACCACTTTTATACTACGCTGGATTGATTTTATAAATGAAAAATATTACCTGATACGTCGTGTAATCCAGAGCTGTTTAGTGCCGACATCAATGATGAGAGTTTTGCATTGTTGGCAGCAACTGTTCTCCAAGAAAGTAGTAACTCATATAAAACTGCCTGATGGGTACAAGTGGATGACTGCAACTGGTTTTCTAATTGAAATATTTTGGCTTCAGGAACGAACAACCTCCTTGCCAAATTTTTCCATTCACGGTATATAACGACTACTGAATCTGAATTGTTAAGCGCATCGCAGACGTCAATAAATCGGCAATCTGGAAATATAATTTGATAAATATCAAATTAAAAATTGGCATTTTTATGTATAAAAAGTCCTTAAATCATTAAAGCTATAAACTTGTGGTTATATTTATGGTACATAAAACAGCAATTGCTGATGCAAACATTTGACTTACCGGAGCTGCCCACGAGAAGTTGGTCCATCTTTACTAGTCACTGAAGTAGATTTCCGTTAAATATTTCACTAAAAACAAATATGCAATTTTTTAAATAACACCTTTCTCATGCATCTTTTGGGCGTCGCTTGGTCCCTTTCGTAAAAATAATCTGTGCAAATTAAATTAAAAATAGGTTACTGGCTGATGGATGTACGGCAGTGTTCAGTATTAAACTAACATGATTTTATTTTCAACAAGTTTATAGCTTGCATAATTCGTATAGGCATGTAATTTATTACATATTTGACTCATTTCAAAAGCCTTAACACCTTCTGTTTGACAATGTTATAACTGATAAACGTATCTTTTAACTTTTTCACGGGAATGATTACTTCATATATTGAAATGCAATGCAAAATCATATGAGTATGGGTTTGCTTGAAGCGCTTAAGTACTTTGCAACGCTTCAATGCCTTTCAACGTTGTAGCAAACACGATCGTAATTCTGACTCAATGTATGTGCAAATAGTTTTATCATTGCACTTATCAGCACTGATACTTTTCTCTTCAATAACTGCTGAAATGGTTGTATATCTATTTTTACTACAATATCTAAGTTTAATTTAGCAAAAAATCTCTCATAGCGACAGCCTTAGCTTTCCACGTAGTTTACAACGAAATATTAACAATACTACACAAATTAGTTGAAGGTTATTTTCTTCTGATAGCATCATTGATTAGAAAACATAATACATGTAATAATTGAAATGCACACAATGTTGAAATCAAATCTACAAGCCCACACTACATGTACACCATACCGTCAACAGGGCTGGGCAAAATAACTCAGGTCAAAATACAAAATAATCTGATCCCCCGCAAATATATATTTATTTAAAATACTTTATCGTGGGACGCCTCAAAATAACAAATGAAATACTTTATTTTAAATAAACCCGACAATCCGAGATGTAGCGATATACCTTTAGCGGATGTAATTTGTGACTTAAAAACGTGTCACAAGTTAAATCCTCAATGGACTAGCTTTCGAATGATACATCACTTCCATGTGTGTCGTTTAAAAGTGCATGACCTTTGACCTCTGTTCGAAAGTTCTGATTTCAATTTGCAGTGCATATTTATAGTCAGCACTACAGTAGCTTTTAAATGGTATATCATAAGCTATGTTGGTCATTTGAAATACTTTTCATGACCTTTGACCCTGTTCAAAAGTTTTTAATTTCAATTTGCAATGCATATTCATCATCACCACAACAATACCTTTCGAATGGTATATTACAAGCCATGTTGATCATTTGAAACATTGTCATTGGCGCTGAATGCCAGAGTATAATTTTGGACGATTGTCCTCCACAAAAATGTAAACTCTTCAAGCAGTTGTATATTCTGACGGGCAGCTTTTTTCCTTGAAGAATGCAATTTTCGGCTTGACTTTCCGATTTGTGTTTTCAAATAGCTGCAAAACCTGTACTCAAATATGTTTTTATACACTGACTCAGGGAGGGAGAATCGCATGATACCCTGATTTTTACTGCTTTGTTTTGGTCTAATTTCGAAATTGCTGACTGCTGTCACTTTTATTTTACCATTCGCACCGGGTACTACTTGACTGATTTTTGGGTTGGCGTTATACCCAGAGTTTTACTAGTCTTTATAGAAAAAATGAAAAAACGAATTTCTGCATACACTTGAATCCCGTTTTCTTACTTTGAAACGCGGAAAAGAGCCAATAAAGTGCCCCATCCAATTTCGAAGTTTGTTCTCCAAAGTTCCAATAGCAATTATTTTGTACACTTCCGAACATCCGATTACTAAGCTGCGTGACTCAAAATGTTGCTTAAAGTGTGAAGAACTTGATTATAACAACAGATCGTTGATACCTGGTTTCGGTGGAATCATGCAGAAACGAGGTGGCCAAAAAGTGTCAAAAATGGGGTAATCTTAGAATTACATGTCAATTTCACAAAAACAAAGCAGCGTGGTAGTATGAAAGTAGTTTTATCGAAATTTACACCCTTTTCTACCCCAGATACCATATATTTCATTGAAACAAAATGCCTTTGAAAATAACATACTCTCCCAGGCAAAATTTGAGTTTCGAGAAAAAGTTGGCTCTCCTACATCATAGTGCATAGTAGAGCTTGAAATGTAACATATTCAACAGTTTCTATGTTTTTACAAAATATGAACGTCAATAACTATTAGACATTAGTATCAAATTAATTTCCATTATCTTTGCCACTAGACGTAACTTTTGAATAGACCTGATACGATACTTTTCAGGAGTTATGAATTGTTTTGTCTTAGAGACTATCGTATAGAAACTAATTATACATAAACATACATCCTACAAACTTTTTGCATACACATAGAAGCAGAAAACATGTACAGTACTTCTTGCACTACACTTAACAACTTCAATACGCAAGAGGTACTTTGTACAATTGTATCGATTGTATGGACGCAAATTATACGGGACGCAAACACCCTAGAACGCATCATGCATAGACGCAAAGTTCCCCGGACGCATATAGCACGGGACGCGAATTTCCTAGAACGCAAATAGTATGGGACGCAAATCTCCTAGAACGCATATAGTACGAGACGCAAATGACACATGAAGCAAGTATGATGGGACGCAAATTGACCCCGTGTGGCAAATACGTTGTGACGCAAGTACCCTAGACCCGTATCAAGAGTGTTTTTAGAATTTTCAAGCAAAATCTCTGGCGGAAAAAGGGCCAAGCTGGCTTCACTGGTCCAGGGCTTTGACGCTAGAACAAATTGGAGAAAGTCTAGCTCACCACAAATGTTATCGCAGTCAAAAGTTGCGCTAAACATACAACCAAAGAATAGCTTAGAAGTTGGGCATTGGACATATTCGTAGTTGAAAGCATATCGATCGACAAACATTTTAATCTGAATTGGTAATGCAGCCGGAAGCGGAAGTTCCGCTGGAGCAAAGACTACTCCACGGGACAATTCGCTGATAGGGCCATCTGGAATGTATTGCAAGTATTTTGTAGAAGCTGTAGACTTCATGCGTTGAATTATTATAGGAACTTCCGTAGGCTTAATATCGAGGTTTTGGTAGTTGGTTACGTGAATTAAACTGTTTATTGGGAGTTTCTCTAGAACCACATTAAGATTCAATACCACATCTATACCGTTTTTGACACTCGACTTTGTGTTATCTTTGTACGGCTTCAATGCTAGATAATTCCGTGTTTCCCAAACCATTTTGTCTGTTGAAGCGGGCTGGACACAAACAACAAAACAAAGTATAGGTACAATACTCTCAAAAGTTTTTCGATTCATTTTGTTGCTGCACTATTATTTGATGTTTTGTCTTGTAGATGAACCAATATCTTGCTTTGCTTTTCAACTTTTAGAGTTTCAAATCTGATTTACAAAAACATTTAAGGTTCAAATCAAACGAATTAATATGCAATATCTGGAATAGGAAACATGGAATGCAACGAAAGAAATGCTTTACAAATTTAATTTAATATATTAGTTGCTCATTTGTTCTAAAATCTAATACACACAGTCTGGCTTTGTTTTAAGTGACCTGAAAGTTTTTAAGACAAAGTTTGCTCTCTTAGTTATTTATTTGGTATTCGTTTAAGCGACCCCGTCTGTAATTGGATATTGATTTAGCTTCAAAACTTAAAAACATGTCTGGTTAGGGCCAGCCATACCACGCAATACTTTTATCCACACTGAGCTGTAGGAGTTTTTGAAGTAAATATTTTATTATCACAAATATTACCAGACTGGGCTCACAAAGCCATACGCTAATGTTGTGTATTAAGTTGGATTGTTTAATTTCGTTGGATTAAAATATCCAGCACTACGCGTTCGTGTCAAGTCGGTTTAGAAAACATTTGGAGATTTAATTCAGGTAGAACAGTTGGAGTTCGGCTTGTTTTGAAAATAATTTGCTTAAAAGATTTTTAACCCCACAGTAAACAAAAGTGGGATAATCAAACGAACGACTTTACAAACGTGAAAAGATTAATACTTTATATAGTCGCCAATCTTCCTCAAAGCCTTATCATGTTAAGTAATCACGCTACTCATACCTACCTAACATATTGACAAAATTTGTAAATGATTGAAACAAAAATCAAGAAATACGGTCTCTGATGCCTAAAAATAAATTCCCTACAAGTGTTTTTGCTGTAAAGAAAAAACCGCTAAATGTTTATAAAATGTTTATCAAATAGATTTTGATTAAACTGAGCTCAAGGTTTAAAAAACGTGTCATGAAAAATGAAACTATAATTGCTAATGCTTGTGGAAATTAAAGCTTTCTTACCAGTGCCTGCGCTGTCCCTGGTCAGGCCTAGCACCAGCGCATGTCAAAAAACGAAGCTAAATTTTGTATAATAAGTTGGTACAATCCAATTTTACTTAGGATTTACCATGTTCCAATTCGTCAACATTTTTCAGATGCAAATTACTACTGCAAAATGCTAAGTAATTAAGTATGATCTGCTCACACGAGGAAATTGTATTTCATTGTGTATTACAGTATCGCATGGTTACTGTACTTCATGTGAAACTGTATTAAAATATATGTACATAACTGCGGACATTAATGAGTTCCACGAAACCCTTTGACTTTGAAAAGGAGCATTCCTCTTTACATTAAAACCTACAAACTGCTATTGTTCTATGGAATTGAAAGGATATCGGAAGCAAACTCTTATTCAATCCGTTCTGCGTTAATAAGCTAAAGCTATAATGTTGATTGTCAAAATGACAAATAAGTAAATGGTAACAAGCGATATACAGAAAAACAAATTCTACATCTCCGTAAGTACACCAGGCATGACTGGCCCAATATGATTTCAAACTAAATAAGTTTCAAAAGCATAAATTAAATACAGTTAGATTTCAAAATCATTCTGTATGTTTCTGTATATACTGTCAAAGTATTTAACATGAAATCAACTGGGAAGGCTCGTTTGGGTATCTTCCTACTCAGCTTTTGTAAGTAGAGCATGATGCAAGCTTGCTCAATTGAATTGCTCAAACAAGAATTTAACAATGTTTCAAACGCTTATAAGTAAATATAAATGAAATATGTATAATTTCGACAAGCTGAGGTTGTATTTCTTACGCTCTTATTATATTCCGTAGTTTCAATGTGCAGTCAGTGTTCAGCATCTAAATTTATATGCCGGGAGTCTAAATTTAGACTCCAACTCGGAGTCTAAATTTATATCGGCGAGTCTTAAATATTAGTATTGCTGGAATTAACTTTAGACTCCCGGCATATAAATTTAGACTCCAAATCGTATTTTTAACTTTTAAAACATCGTGTAACAAAAAAGTGTTGAGGTTTAACAGTCAGTTTAAATCGGAATATGAAAATAGTAAAAAAAATAAAAAATATTCCAATCGTGTAAAATTAAATTTTTCATCGTGCTTTTTTTTAAAAAACGAATTATGCCATTTTTTGGAGTCTACAATTTATAGTGCCGGGCACTATAAATTTAGAGCTCCTGGAACCTAAATTTATATGGCGGAGTCAAAATTTAGATTCGGCATCTAAATTTAGACTCCGCGGCATTCTAAATTGTAGACTGCCGAGTTGGGAGTCTCAAATTAGACTCCGGCCGGCCAAAATTTAGATGGCTGAACACTGACTGATGTGAGCAAGGCTGTCAACATTCACAGTGTAAAAGCGCAGCTCGAGTGCACCATTCATTGTGAACCAATCATTTGGTTTACGACTCAGAAATTGAGTAGTGAGCTTCTCCAGCTTCCCATAAATCGACCGTCGAGCACAACATCTCTAGTATTTTCCACGAGTGACCACAAGGGGTGCTAAAATTCTCCAGCTTATTTTTGAGAGACGTTGATATTATGAATGACTGCGCTGTCTTTTTTCCAATATGCTTGAATTTAATTTCATCGATCATGACATGAAACCAACTGACTACCCAAATAAAAAATGAAAGTTTATGATGATCGCACATTTTGTATGGATTAATTTTGATACAATTTAATACGTTCGGTCAAAAAACATACTACAAACAACACTATAAAACAATTGCAAGTATGGTTGAATTTGTATATTTTATATATTTAAAAAACAGTGACAAGTAGATACGAGCTAAAGAGAACAGCAATACAAATACGTTGAACTGAAAAGAAGTAGATTCGTTTTTACGATTACAAGTTGCGGCGTTAATCAAATATATAAATATTAGGTTATCTAGAGCTAGACTAATTAAATGGTAATACATTTACCATACAAAAAGCAGCTTGTCATGTATAAATTTTTTCAATCGCAAAATACCTCCATTTGGAACGATAGTAGTAGGAAGGACTCAGAGTTGAAGTAACTATATCTGGTGATCTGTTGGACACTAATACACATTCACAACCGGACTATATTTGCTTCTAGTGTAGTTTTGACCATACATCTAAGCCGGCTGTTCAAACCAATTTTACTATTTAATGTTGAAAGAGCTATGTTTGGAAATCAATAATTTGTTACTACGTCTCAAGGAGTATACATTTCTCCTTGTGGACAACCCAACCCCCAAATAGATTCTGCTAAAACGTAATTGGTGAGCTTTCTTCGAAGCATAAGCAAGTTAGCTTGGGTTTGTAAGTCAAGTTAAAATAGCGTACTAGCCATGTGGCCAAACGTAACAGGTATACACAACTAACTACATGTTACCACAACATGTCGTATAAGGTGAGGACTTCAGGTGTTGTAAAACACAAGGATAATAGTTAACACTACTTTACCCATACCAGATTAGTTTTAGAACGGCGCCTGATCAAAATTGTTTTCATAAATGGAAATCATGAAAATACAGTTTGGTATAACTTAACCTTTTTCCAAATCAATTTGTTTTTTGAAGGCACACCAGGGTGACGCTGGATAACCGAGCGATTAACTACCAAAAATAATGACGTCATTGAGTATGTTTCCACTTATTTTGAGATGAAGTGGATATTACAAACAATTATTCACAGCAACTCGAGTAAAGAGTCAATGTATTCCGGATTGTCTTTACCAGCTGCACGTCAGCACTAAAACAAACAAGATTTTTCAGTTTTATATCGTGTTAAAAATGGGCGAGTGTAAAAAAAACTCCTTGTGTATTTTTTGTCACAAACCGGCTTCCGCTCTGGATGGAAGTCATGAGGGTAATCATTCCCTAGAATTTTTACAGTTTTTCTCACGATTTCTAGAAATTCCATTAAAAATTCCAGTTCAAAATCAAGATTTCGTAAGTTGTGATGACTGTTTTGAAAATGCACAAGTCTTTTCGGAACCTTTATTCTCAACGGGAGAAGTTACGCCTTCAGTTGGAGTGGAGGGTGAAAGAGAGTTTTTGAAATCATACGAGCGATCGGAGAAGTGCATTCTAGTGTGAATGCCTTTCAAAATCAATTCAAAAATGAGGATGACGACTCGAACGAAGTTTACTACGATATTCAAACGCTGAGAAATGAGATTTTAAGGGGTTGCAAGAAGAAGCTCAATTCTTCATTCCCAAGAGTCGTTTTGGAGAAAATTCCAAACAAAGATCAATGTCTGAATCAGCCTGTTGACAGTGTTGAGAATTTCAAATTACTACATCGGATAATGACATTCATCGCTGTTTTTCAATTATCCCTTCCACAACCAGTTGCAAATCTTGACAAAGATAACGATTGTGTTCCACCGACAACCGCTACAATTCCTTTGTTGTTGTGAATTTAAATTTAACTATCTGAGGTAATACCTTTTACCACAAATATTTCTTAATGTTACAAATACGTTATTGAATTTCGAATAATACTACAAAAACAAACAATATGTAATATAATGAATACCTTTCTTAGAACTTGGCTGACCGTTTTACAACTGTCTTGGACCGACGTACCGACGTCTTCCAGACGTAAGAACAAACACCCATTCATGTTTCTTACAACCATTCAAGATTCGAATGCCAGCAATTCGTATTGAAACTGAACTAATTCTGTATATAGAAGTTTAGCTCAAGAGTGATTAAATTTTTTGTAAAAGAGTACCCATGTGTAAATGTATATAAATAGGAAGACAAACCTGCCAAAAACGATACTTTCATAAACAACCGGTATTTTTCTATCAGTCAGTTTTTCAATTAGTCAAAATTAAAATAGGCTCGATGGCAATACATTTCACCTCGCGAGCATCTTTTCTAGCATGTTAAATTATTAACTCAATACATATATTCATAGAACTACGCCTGTGTATGTCGACACAATGTCAGTCAGATTGACATAGTTCTGGCTAGGCTTTACTAATTTTACTAATTTTAGTATCGAATTAAATTATACCTAGCTTTACATTTTCAGGAGGAATGAGACTTATATCCTAAAATTACAATTTGTACACAAACATTCTCAAGTATGTACTGCTCGAGTGGTAAAACTAAAATGCAACAGCCATAAAGCCTACAACATATGTAGCCAAAATACACTGTAACTATTAAAAATTAATATTTGTGTAAAACAGCCCATACATCTGTACACACGTATAACACCGCTACAATTAAATTGCTAATAATTCTTATTTCAGACTAACGCTAATTCTTGCAGTGAAAATTGAGACGATGAACTACTTTCGCCAATTTACAAAAAGCTCATAAACTGCCCTACTTTCTAGAAAGAACGTAGATCTAATAATCAGTTTTCTTACCAATCTAATCATAATAAAAATTAGGCTCGATGGCAATACATTTTACCACTCGGGCAACGTTTCTTGCATGTGATTGAAGCAACCAATAATAACTTTCCTCAAATAACCTACTCCCACGTTATTCTAAACAAACTGAGTCATGATTTTCTTCCAGAAAACTCAATATATAAACTTGATTAAAATTCTTCTGAAGTACAGGCTTCTGTAAAACGTGTCTGTGACTAAAAGTAAGACAGCTAAACGAGCAGTAAATATTCACAACTTTTCTAAAACTTTTGAATGACTTATCAAAGGCCAAGCCAACAAACTAAATGTTATGGTATTTCCAGTTTGTGACAAATTTTGTTATTATTTGTGTCTCCAAGCTATTTGCAATGCTTTAAAAACCATGTTTAACTAAACAATCTCCAATCGAAGAGACACTCGTAAAGAACCTACTTCGTAGAGTTAACTTTAGTGTTTCTAACTCAGTGAAGTAAGGACATCGAAATTAGAGTTGAGCTTAAATGGCAATACTTTTCAACACTTAAGTAGAAATTTCATTTAACAACAAGCGCTAATATCCAGTTACTGGTAGAGAATCTAATAATCTGCTACTTTCCTGAACTACTCTTGTACCGTCGCGTCGACAAACTCTAAATTATTGATTCATTTAAAAAAAAATAATGTGAACAAAAGAGTTTTGCTTCCCAAAAAAACACAAATCTTGACACAACATCATAGCACGCAAAGTAGTTAGGAGTAAACTATACTACGAAGTACATACACTCAAGCGGATTATTGAACCACAAAATGCTTCTAGCTAGAAATGTAATAGCACAGAAAGTTTTTCCTACAAAAAGACAAGAGCTAATCATTTTTGTCTTCAACCTCTAATCGCCTTAACTTTTCAGTAGCAATTTTCAAAACTGTAACACCAAAGTCTTCCTAAAACTTGATGGGCGCTCCTTACATCTTTGACACATGGTTGTATTCTGAAGTAAAGGAATAAACAAAATTCTCCTTTTGGTTACGTCTGCTGTTGATGGTTGGATCTATAAGAAAAACAAAGCAAATTAGATACAGCCCAAATACTCAAGTATATATTCCAAAGCGTCAATATCGATGGAAGGTTAACCTGCTCGTTTGGAAATCATATGCGAAATGGGTTACGCTCAAACTCTGCAGTTTGTAGCAATGACCTCCAGCTTCATTGTGAAGCTTACGATGAACATCTTGCGTCTGTTATTTACAAGGCTTCTTCCATGAGCTTCCATCATTTAGCAGTTTATCCCGGTGGAGTGGGTTCATCATGAAATAATAACTATGTTGCAAGTAAAATCCTATTTCAAAAATGACAATAAGAAAACGCTATAGAAATTGGAAACATAAAACAGTAGCTTTTGAGTTCCATCACAACAACTGTGACAATTGCTCAAAAACATGCTCGAATCTCTGGCAGGAAAAGGCTGTGAACCTTTGCTGCTAAAACGATTGAAAGACGATGGAATAGATTTGTGATGGATTCAAATTTAAACATTTAAATCACTCAGTAAACTTAATGTGAAGCAGTTTTTAGGTTGATTGTTTTAATCTTGTTGCCTGACATTAAGAACTCACTTGCAGCAACCAGGAAACTATTTATGAAGATCATTGTCGTTCAATGCGTTTTACATCACAAGTCAAAGCATAACACTCTGGTTTTGTAATTTGTAAATAAAAATAAATCTAATTGAAGTTGTTTGTTTAAAATATTCTTGACTCGATTGAACGTATAAAACCAATTAAGCACAAACGAATAAAATTAAAATTTTACCTTGTATCTTATCCGCTTTCATAATCACAGCGAATCTTCCTGCTGTCTTGGTAGAGCAAGGCTAAAATCAGGAGCCTAGAGGAATTTTAACTGGTCTGGTCAACGCAATAAAAGTAACTGAGCCTTGTATTTTTAGAATAACGCATTGTTGGTTTCACAAAATTTAGAAAGGTAAAATATTTCTGAGCATAAACAATGCAACGGGCTGTTAGATTCAACACTTTCAAAGGATTCTAATTTGAGTACCTCTTTTACAAACGCATGTAGTGATGGAGTTTGTTAGCATTCAACCAATGACTATTGTACTTTTTCAACAGTTTTATGAAGAAAAGCATTAAATTGTACAAGATAAAGGCTGTGTAAGGTAGAAGTACCAGCAATGGTAATGCTCAGAAAGGGTTTATAAGTATTTAGAAAGTTTACTAAGCCAAAAGATTTCATATTCCACTAATCCTTTTCCGAGAAAAAGGGATTGGAGAGCGATTGTTGTTCACTATGAGTGTTGTAGGTTTTTTATCCTAAGATGAGGATTATGCTGCATACTTGCAGTGTCCATAAAAAATACATTATTGGATAGCAAAAAGCCTTTCTGTCAATCTCCTATTCTAAGCCAGAACTTTTTTTAAGCATGTGTCTTTCATGAAATGACTGAAAATAGTTGTATAGGATTAGAAGGGATGTGCACTATGATTTAGCAAGGCAAATGGCCAACACGTAAGGCAAAAATAAACAGTTGGTTTAAAATATACTTTGAGTACAAAAGTACCAATTTTAAGAAGACGTTGCACGTTCGATCACACACACAAACTAAAATCAAATTTAACATGGGATAGAATATTTATGCAGGACCAGAGGCTTAGGGAGCAACAAGACTTGTACAATCATTGTACTAAAATGCTTATTTTGATTTAAACAAAATGCTGGAGAAGGAAATAACGAAACGACTGCAATGAGAGTTGGAATTGGTCATTGCTGAACTCATTCTCTTGATGATTACATATTTGTCAGAGCTAAGCAATTTATATCAATTATATGTTTCAACTCATGAGTATGCAGCAAAGAACAACTCTCATTTCATATTTTGAAATGCAATTTACGATCAGTAAGGCACAGAGTTAAATTCTTAACAAAACTGCATGAAATAGAGTTAGTTACGTTAAAGTCAAATAGAAGGTCAACATTTCAAGTTGCACAAATCAGTCGATTGTAAATGAATTTGCACTTGTTGATTTTAGTAACTAGTATTACATGGTATAACTAGAATTCAATAAAAACTGCAATAGAATTTTGGTTGATTATTTAGATTGATGTTCTGGAAGCAATTTTTCCTACTTGTGCACAGTGCTTTTGTAGCTCACAAACCGACACCTAACTTTCCAAACGTATTTCCCAGTACATAAAACTTTCAAAACTCTGCTTTCTTCTTCCAAATAATATTCTCAAGTCAGATCACCAGGTTTCCTTACTTTTTAAAAGCAAAAATGACATATCAAATACATATAGAATCCCATTTTTTTTTTTAAATTTTTTCCAGTTTTATTCATAATTAGCAATCTAGTTCATCTTCAAGCAAACAAAACAGAGCTTACCTTTACAAATAAAATGCACAACTTACTCATTGAAGTCACACATACCTCGACGTGAAAACCAACCCCGTCGCTTGCTGGGCGAGTTGCAGAAAAGGTTGGCAATTTACTCTTAAAATCGTTGCCGCAACCAAAATTCTATAAATTATTGTTAGAAGAATGCAACTCCAATAATATTGGGGTTTCCCGATCCAACATAAGAGGATAAAAGAGCATCAATGAAGCAAAGAAGGCAGCAGTAATATATACGTTTGTTGCACACTTGTAAAATCCTGAAATTCAGGTTTACAGTAAAAAAGGGAAGCAGCAAACAAATGGGAAAAGGTAAGTAATATTCCAACTATCACTGGCGTCACATGGCCCAATTCTGACCACAACGTGTCTTTCTGCGTGAAAAACGGTTTCAAAGCGTAAGTCCCGTGACCGATGAATGCTGATAGTTCTTTATTGTCTTACGTATGAAAAGTAAGTCCCCAAAGGCGTAAGTGTCAACGATTATATGCTAAACAAAAAGAACAAAAATAAAATGTGTGGTTTTTGGCATGCACAGAAATTATAAGTAGTGTTTATAGTCGACAGCATAAAATTAGGATAATGTTTGGTAACTCCATGCTATGTCACACATTGGACAATTTCTGCAACTGCAAAATTGCCTTTCAAAAGAATCAGCCATAAATATCAAAAGAAAATTTAAGAACGAAAAGATCATAAGTGAATAATTGAAAGCAGCCTCTTTTTTCCTGAATATCAATTTTGCATAGCCTTGATGACTAAGCAATAAAGAACGTATTGGAACGGCATGCATGCTAAATTCAATGAAATAATTTGCACTGAGAAGTGAAACGGATGCAAATTTAACAAGTACGAAATAGATATGCTGAAGTGATTCCTTTCATTCCATTTCCTGCAGCTCGTTATTCGCGAGTGACCTTCATACAGGTACGACTCGTCAGTAAAATTCGTGGTATGAATGAAGTATTTGCTAAACAAGAACATGGAGAATGAAAAAACCTAAACTACATGTTTGTATATTTATCTGTATCAAATAATATGAACTATTGACATAAACAAATATTGGCAGGAAACTGGAAGCTCTGCTATCTGTGCTGTCATTAGAAATGACGAAAAAAAATGATACCAAATCACTTTATTGAAATAGATATCTTTCGCGTGTAAGTCATGAAAGACTTTTACTCATGCTGTACAGCTTTATCATGACATTGATGTAAAATGAAACATACAAAGGCGTACAAAAAACGGAATACAATTCGTAATAAATTTATGTGATGAGCATATGCAGAAGATATAAATCACTTGCAGTCGTGTTCATTTTTGACTGTGAATATTATTGAAACTTGTAAAGATGACAAACAGGTAAAAACTATTTGTATCTTTGAATAACTATAGCTGCAAATTGAAATTCATTCTTTGAGCTGAGTAGCTTGAAAAAGCATCAACGATCTAAATTCACGACAACAATAATTATTAACATTATTACTACAACCAGGAAGCTCATAAAACCGCATTAATCCACAACAGAGGATACAAAAAGACCAGTGCGAAACAAACTATTGTTGTAATAATCTTCCTTGTTTTCCAGTTGTAAAAAGTTTTCACAATCTTGTTCCAAACACAATTGCATCGCTGCGAATGTATGAAGGCAGATACAGAAACACTAAGGTGATTAGTTTCGTTATATAACAAATTTCTGCCCACCATGAATCTGCTAGGACAACATAAATATGTGCTGCTGTTTTAAAAACTAACATTCGGCATTGTTTTTCATGTTTATTATCTTACATGTTCCAAGTGGCTTTCAAAGGCTTACAGGTCAGCAACAGTGTCTAATTGGAAAAATACAAACGTGAATTGGTACAGTATTCACCTTGATGTGTATCTGAATATAAGAGAATTACATCGTCAATTAAGGAGTAATGCGCGAATGTTAGTTTTTTAAACAGCAACACATACTTTTGTTTCCCTAGGAAGATTCATGGTGAGCAGAAATTTGTTATATAACGAACTAATTACCTTAGTGTTTCTGTATCTCCTTCATACATTCGCCGCGATGCAATTGTGTTTGGAACAGATTGTGAAATTTTTTTACAACTGGGAAAACAAGGAAATTTTACAACATAGTTTGTTTCGCACTGGTCTGTATCTCTGTCTGTGATTAATTGCGGTTCTTATCGGAGACTTCCTGGTTGTAGTAGAATGTTAAATAATTATTGTTGTCGTGAAGGCAGATCGTCTGGTTTTCAAGCTACTCAGCTCAAAGAATGATTTATTTGCATCTATATGTTATCTCCCAAGATACATATAGTTTTTACCTGTTTGTCAATCTTTTCAAGTTTCAATAATATTCACAGTCAAAAAAATAGAACACGACTGCAAGTGTTTATGTCTTCTGCATATGCTCATGACCAATAAATTTATTACGAATTGCATTCGTTTTTTGATACGCCTTGTATGTTTCATTTACATCAATTGTCATGATAAATGTACAACATGAGTAAAGGTCTTCATGACTATACACGCCGAAAGATTTCATTTCAATAAAGTGATTGGGTATCATATATTTTTTCGGCATTTCTAATGACAGCACAGATGTAGAGCTTCTCCAGTTTCCTGCCAATATTTGTTATGTCAAAAGTTCATATTATTTGATACAGATAAATATACAAACATGTAGTTTTAGGTTTTTTCCCATTCTCCATGTTCTTGTTTAGCAAAATTCATTCATACACGATTTTACTGACGAGTCGTTCTCTGTATGAAGGTCACTTCCAATAACGAATAACGAGCTGCAGGAAATGGAATACAAAGGATCACTTCATCATATCTATTCCGTACTTGTTAAATTTGCAGCCGTTCACTACTCAGTGCAATTATTTGCATTGAATTTTAGTTCTTGATGCATGCCGTTCAATTTACTTCATTATTGCTTAGTCAGCAAGGCTATGCAAATTGATATTGCAGTAGAAAAAGAGGCTGCTTTCAATTATTCACTTCCTGATCTTTTCGTTCTTAAATTTCTATTGATATTTATGGCAGATTCTTTTGAAGGGCAATTTTGCAGTTGCAGAAATTGTCAATGTGTGACATACATGGAGTTAACAAACATTATCCTAATTTTTGATGCTGTTCGACTATAAACAATACTTATAATTTCTGTGCTGCAAAAACCACACATTTTATTTTTGTTCTTTTTAGATACATATAATCGTTGAAACTACGCCTTTGGGACTTACTATTCATACGTAAGACAATAAAGAATATCAGCATTCGCCAGTCAGGGACTTACGCTTTGAAACCCTTTTTTCACACAGAAAGACACGTTATGGTCAGAATTGGGCATGTGACGCCACTGATAGTGGAATATTACTTACCTTTCCCATTTGTTTTGCTGCTGCCCTTTTTTACTGCTAAACCTGAATTTCACGGATTTTACAAGTGTGCAACAAATGTATATATTACTGCTGCCTTTTTTGCTTCATTGATGCTCTTTTATCCTCTCGTGTTGGAATGGGAAACCCCAATATTATGGAGTTGCATTCTTCTAACAATAATTTATAGAATTTTGGTTTGCGGCAACGATTTTAAGAGTAAATTGCCAACCTGTTTCTGCAACTCGCCCAGCAAGCGGACGGGGTTGGTTTTCACGTCGAGGGTATGTGTGACTTCAATGAGTAAGTTGTGCATTTTTATTTGTAAAGGTAAGCTCTGTTTTGTTTGCTTGAGATGAAATAGATTGTAATTATGAATAAACTGGAAAAATTTAAAAAAAAAATGGATTCTATACGTATTTGAATTCATTTTTGCTTTTAAAAGTAAGGAAACCGGTGATCGACTTGAGAATTTATTTGGAAGAAGAAAGCAGAGTTTTGAAAGTTTTATGTACTGGGAAATACGTTTGGGAAAGTAGGTGTCGGTTGTGAGCACAAAGCACTGTGCACAAGTAGGAAGCAAACTTTGCTTCCAACATTAATCTAAATAATCAACCAAAATTCAATTGCAGTTTTTATTGAATTCTATTATGCCATGTAATACTATTACTAAAAGCAACAAGTGCAAATTCATTTACAATTGACTGATTTATGCAACTTGCAATGTCTACCTTTTACTTGACTTTAGTTTAACGACTCCATTTCATACAGTTGTGTTAAGAACTCTGTGCCTTACTGATCGTGAATTGCATTTCAAAATATGAAATGAGAGTTGTTCTTTGCTGCATACTCTGAGTTGAAACATATAATTGATATATATTGCCTTAGCTGTGACAAATATGTAATCATCAGGAGAATGAGTTCAGCAATTATCATTTTCGAACTGTCATTGCAGTCGTTTCGTAATTTAATAATTTTCGTCTGCAGCGTTTTATTTGAATAAAAATAAGCATTTTAGTACAATGATTGTACAAGTCTTGTTGCTCCCTAAGCCTCTGGTCCTGCATAATATATTCTATCCCTATCCCATGTTAAATTTTGAGTTTAGTTTGAGTGCCGTGATCGAACGTCCAACGTTTCTTAAAATTGGTCTTTTGTCCTCAAAAGTTATTTTTAAACCAACTGTTTATTTTTGCTTTACGTGTTGGCCACTTGCCGCGCTAAATCATAGTTCACATCCCTCCTAATCCTATACAAACTAATTTTCAGTCATTCATGAAAGACATGCTTAAAATAGTGCTGGCTTTGAATAGAGAGATTGACAGAAAGGCTGTTTGCTATCCAATGTGGTTTTCTATGGACACTGCAAGTATGCAGCATAATCTCATCTTCGGGGATAATAAAAAACCTTACAACATCATAGCTGAACAACAATCGCTCTCTCAATCCTTTTTCTCGGAAAGCGATTAGTGGAATATGAATACTTTTGGCTTAGTAACCTTCGAAATACTTATCCTTTCTGAGCATTACCATTGCTGTACTTCTAACTTACACAACCTTTGTCTTGTACAATTTAATATTTCTCATAAACCTGTTGGAAAAGGTACAATAGTCATTGGTTGAATGCTACAACACTTCCAGCACCACATGCGTATGTAGAAAGAGTCATGGCTCAATTAGAAATTAGATCCTTTGAAAGTGTTGAATCTAACAGTCCGTTGAATTTTTATGCTCAGAACTATTTTACCTTTCTAATTTTTGTGGAAGACAACAATGCGTTATTCTCCAAAATTCGAGGCTCAGTTACTTTTATTGCGTTGAACCGGCCTCATTAAATTCTTCTAGGCTCCTTTGAT
>LJIJ01002169.1:0-30326 GCA_001718145.1 Orchesella cincta
TTTGATAAGCGTTGTTTGTCAGTTTGAAGTTTAATTTTTGAGGGACGGGGCACTTTTAAAGCCTTGATGGATTTTTTTGGTATTTTTGAAGACAGTGTTATCAAAGGGGTGGTTCTGGTTGACTCAGATATTGGGAAACTTTTGGGGACCCTGCTCAATGGGAGTCGAGCCATTTACGGCTCTTTTGGCCCACTTCCGGTTGACCTTTGGTCCGTTTTGGTTAGGTTTTAAAGTGAAAAAACGTGAATTTTTGTTGTTAAAAAGGTGATTCATCTTCCTAAGAGTTTGACCAGCGGGACATTCTGGGGGACCCGGAAATGGATGTGAATGATAGCCGTGACCTTTGTGAAGCTTTGGGGATTTTTTGCCAGGTTCTAAAAGCAATTTGAGTAATTTTAATGTGAGTTGGAAAATTATGATATTTTCCTCAAAACGCATTTTTTTGGTGTATTTTCTGCCTGTGGCCTATATGGGGCCTAGCCAGAGTCTCAGCCTAGCATTTTTTGGCGTTAAAGTGACCCCAGCTGTGTTGTTAACCCTTTGGAAGCTGCTTTTGTTCGTTGGGAGACGTTTTGAAGGCAAGATTTTGACTTTTGCAGCTGCAATCATGAATTTTGTGTGATTTTTATGTCTTTTTCGACTTCCAGCTGCCTTGGTGGTGCCTTAAAAGCCTTTCAGTTGGCCCCACTTGGTCGCTGTGGCTTCGTGACGCTTGTGGTACCTGTCAACTATTTAGGTTAATGCTTGGTTACTTGGTGGCTCTTTAGCCTGGCTTTGCTGAAGAATTTGACATTTTTTGCTCAATTTTTATGCTTGTTTTTGAGCCCGTGACTCTGGCATTTTGAAGCCACTTGGCCCCTAATGGAGCCTTGTAGACGCGTTGTCTGTATTTGAACTTGCTTTAACTGGAGTCTCATGTGTTTTTTGCCACATTTTTAGCATTTGTGGCAATTTTTTGAGCTGAAAAGGCTGAGAGAAGCGAATTTTTCATGCATTTTATTGGTTTTTGCTGTAATTTTCGAAATTACTGCTGCACCATTGGCATTTTGACCTGCATTTTTACTGACTACGGTCTTTAAAGTGCTGGCTTTACTTTGATAAGCGTTGTTTGTCAGTTTGAAGTTTAATTTTTGAGGGACGGGGCACTTTTAAAGCCTTGATGATGGGATTTTTGACAATTTTGGTAGTTTTTTGAAGACAGTGTTATCAAAGGGGTGGTTCTGGTTGACTCAGATATTGGGAAACTTTTGGGGACCCTGCTCAATGGGAGTCGAGCCATTTACGGCTCTTTTGGCCCACTTCCGGTTGACCTTTGGTCCGTTTTGGTTAGGTTTTAAAGTGAAAAAACGTGAATTTTTGTTGTTAAAAAGGTGATTCATCTTCCTAAGAGTTTGTACCAGCGGGACATTCTGGGGACCCGGAAATGGATGTGAATGATAGCCGTGACCTTTGTGAAGCTTTGGGGATTTTTTGCCAGGTTCTAAAAGCAATTTGAGTAATTTTAATGTGAGTTGGAAAATTATGATATTTTCCTCAAAACGCATTTTTTTGGTGTATTTTCTGCCTGTGGCCTATATGGGGCCTAGCCAGAGTCTCAGCCTAGCATTTTTTGGCGTTAAAGTGACCCCAGCTGTGTTGTTAACCCTTTGGAAGCTGCTTTTGTTCGTTGGGAGACGTTTTGAAGGCATTATTTGGACTTTTTCATATTTTATCTCAAAAATAATAATCATTTATATTTTCAGTGACTGACCTGATCCGTCTCACGCCTCTGATCTCCGTCATCTCCGGCTTACCTACTACACCGTGAGGGCCCTTCGAGGACCTAAAGGAGGCGATTCTTCAACCGGAGGCTCATCCCGGAGGGGAAAGGTCAACCTCAACATCAAAAAAGACAATACAAAAGTGGTGGACACCTGCGATATCGAAGAAATCGGGAGAAAGGAGGTATTTTGTCGCTGTTGGCGCTCAAAATCCTTTCCGTACTGCGATGGGAGCCACACTTAACATAATCAAGTGACTGGCGACAACGTTGGACCACTCATCATCAAAAAAGGAGATTGAAACTGAGGGTTGGAGTGGTTCCACTAGGTTTTTGGTGTACTGCCGTCAACAGATATTTATAATTAAATGGAATGAACGGGAAAGACAGGCCAATCACTAATTTCAGCGTTAAATGTAGACTGTACAATTTTTAGGTATTATAATTCCATGTTTAGGTAGTAATATCAATATATCAATCATTGTGATTCCTATCAACAGGTTTTTTGCCCATTTCCGAACATGTGCTCCGTAAGAGCTTACACTATGACGTTTTCGTTATCTAAAATAGTTATAGGCCTTGAGTACTCAACCTAATATGTCAATTTGAAATTATGTTTGCTCAGTTTTCATAAAGATTGTATTGGAAAAGAGGAATGATTACTTGCCATGTCAGTTAAATAATAAAAAGTTGTAATTCATTGTTAAATTGAATTCGTATATTTTTATTGAATTGTAAGCATGTTTTTTAAATGTAGAAGAAATTGAATCAGTTAGGTAGTTTAAGTGGTCACTTTCAGTTTCTTTACCGTTTATTATTGGCTTTGTTCAAAGCCTGAGTGGGAGATGAAGACGGAGATTCATCCTCGCTGGATGTGATGTCTTCCAAATCTATTTTAAAGCGTTGAAATGTTTACAAATGTCATGAAATAGCTTATGAAGAGATTCAGTGTTGAGCTTACCGTTTGAGGCTGAGCTCGGTTTCCCTCCACCAAAGACTACCTGATCATTATTCCTTGCATTTGAGGTGTTGGAGTCAGCTGCAGTACTTGGAATCTCAGGCTCATTCCTTTAAACTGCGGAGTGGCTTGGGCGAGAGTCGCGATAAATGGATAAAATGGAATTTTTGTTTGTCATCAACATTAACTTTTTGAAGTAGATAAATAAAGTGTCCCTCAAACTGTTTTGATACTTTGCTGAAAAGGTGCAGCAGGAAGATAAGGAGAATGTTCGTTGTAGAAATGGAGTGCCCCAAGTTGCTCTCAGCGCAACATTTCCGATGTTGGTCAAGATGTTGGACATTTTCTCTCTAGCTTTTTGAACGACAAGCTGCTGCTCATGAAACTCCCAAATGGAGGTGGCACACGGGATGCAAAAAGCCACCCATTTCTCCCTCCCAACACCAGGCTCGAAGTACATGTTAGCGTGCTTGCAAAAATTCTCAACCATTTCCCCAAACTGGGCAGCTCCTCCCCAGGCTGGAATGCGCTGAATCACCACAGACCAGCAAAGACTTTTGTGGTAGTTGAGGCTGTCCATTCAAACAATGACAAACTTGTTGCGGGTTTTAGATGCAGGACCGCGAAGTTTACGAATAACCACTAAATCCTCTTGGAATTGAGCCATTTCGAATATTTTTAATGGACTACCAAAACATTTAAGAAATGAAACAAAATTAAATACGTCCTGTTTATTAGGTAGCTGTAGATCGAGTGCTCATTGCTCCAATTTAAAATGATAAGTAGAAAACAAACTTCAACGTGGCGCAACTCAAAAACTGAGGTTACAATCCAAATATACATTAAGATGATTTGAAAAGATGCATTTGAGCATATCTAGGAATAACTTAATTATGTGTATTGCCATCGCAGATGACGTAGGTTTTGAGTGAGAAATGGGTGCAGTCATTCCAATCAACATGTTATCTGTAAGCTTTTGATGAATATATTTTGATGATAGATTAAGTACATTATAAGTGAAACATCTACACTGACCACAAATTTAACTCCTTGTCCTCCATCAACCAAGCTCGTGTGGATTCTGTATATTATGCATATATGTTTTGCAAATGCTTCTGATTTGTTGCCATTCTTTCTTCATCTATAATCCAATTATACGAAATTGACTCGCCTTGCCATATTCAAAAAAGGAATTACTGACTTTGGCTAAATTTTTCCTTGTTTGTGAATGTACAAAGCGACGCATCTCGAGTTGCCCCAGAATGTCTCTCACTTTTCTAGGCTAAGAAAGCGCATGTAATCCTCCTCCACCCTTTTTTCCATTGACACAAAACTCATTCGTCGGCGTTGCAACTGCTTTATTGGTTTAGCAATAAAGTTAACTTCACACTCATGAACAGGAGACAGGTGCGTGGTCGGGTTATTATGCTACGATGGATGCGTTTTGTAGGTGAAATATTTTTCTTGTATTTCAAAAACAAAGTTATTTATTGAGACAAATATACTTATTATGTATAAAGGGACTGTACAATGCAGTTCTGAAGGAGAAAAATAAATTTTAATTGTTTGAAATTGTGCATAAAAGTTTGTTTTATTGTGCGTTATGAGGAGTTTCTTCAGAGTTAAAAGAAATGAAAACTTCATTGGGAAAGCTCCTTTCCTTCGGAAACTGCACCATATTGCAGTGCAAAAAAAGAAACAAGAACAACCAGTAGCAGTTCCAAGTTTGAGGTATTTCGAACAAACCTATAGACACAATTGGAATTATTAATGACTTCCAGCAAAGAGATATAACTAAATGTGGTGTAATATTTAATGAATCACATACCTTTGCACAGGATTACGCACATTTCTTCGACACCAACGTTGAATTTCTTCATTCATCTGTTCCACGGTTTGCTGTAGATTCCGAAAGATGCCAGAGAATGCCCAACGGGTAAATTCGTTGACACTGAAGTATTCAGGAGCGAATGACGACAGAAAATACGTAGGAAGTGCGAATTCCAGTCCAAGGACAAGCAAAAATGAGACTCTTGTCATATTGACACCAAATGTCATATGCAGAAATACGGAAACCAAGCCCCCTTGAACCAAAAGATGTGAATAGGCAGTTGACTTTGATAAGCGATTTCCGTTTCGTTTTAGCCACGCACTTATAAGCTTAGAGATTTCTTCTCTCAAATTGTTCGATGCTTCATGTAGACTCTGTCGGATGAGTGAGAGTATCCAAATCCCAAATTCCTTTCCGTTGAAAGTTGAAGTACCCAGGTGCAAATCTACCCAGCAAATATGTAACGAGGCTCAGCGCAAGCCCAAAAAAGGTCAGAAATGAGCACACCGTTATTTTTGGCTTGAGCTTGAGAAAAGTTGAAGTAACGGGAAGCCCTTGCAAAATTATTGATGAATATCCGATTGAATTGACTATATGGAGCATTTTGAAGAAATAAAATGTGTCCAAAATCAAAATGAATTAGGAGCACAGAGGTGTTCACAAGGAGAGAGACAACTTCCAATTAGGAGTGATTTTTTATTCGTTTTAAACGTTTTTGTTGATGTAAAATAACGTATAGTCGTAAAGTGAATGCCACGTCAGCTGAAAGGCAGTAGGTACCTTAAAAGAACGTAGTTGGTCTGGACGAAGTGCAAGTTATGTGTTTTATGTGGACTATGTGAAGGTTATCGCTATTGGAACAGTTGTCGGAGATCCAATCGAAGTTGAAGCTATAGTGTGCGCACAGTCTTCTCAGGCTCCCCACAAAACTCTACCCGTTGTGGTTTCCGTCATGGACAACATTGGCCATCCAGCGACCTACCCGGGAATCGCATCAATTATCAAGGCTTTCTTGGCCATGAAGCACCAAACTATGTATTCTAGCGTGAAAAATTAACGTGAAAAATATCAAACCCAAAGTAGATTTCAGTCCCATTACAGGCAAGCTCAAGCTCCAAAGCGAACCCTGGAAAAGGTTACCAGAAAGACCAAAAATTGCGGGAGTTTCCGACTTTTTGATCAACGGAGCGGATGTGCACATGGTAATTCAGGAACACTCCTTCAAAGGAAACTCCTTAAAGCTCCACCTTCTGATTTTGACTCTGTCTTTGCAAAAAACAGCGGAGCTCTTGTTTTTGTTATGGAAAGAGTAACTAAAATGAAAGCTTGTAGTACCTACAGCTGTATTAAAAGCACTACAAAGTTTTCTAATGAATTGGAAAACAATTTTGCTTTATTTCAAATCTGACATAGTAAGAGACTGAATAAATCCAACATATGGGAAAATTTGTGATCTACCAACTCAAAACCCGTTTTATCAGCAAGGTTCATTTAAACCATAAAACTTCTTAGGGAATCGGTCGTGCAAGCGTAGATCTGTGCAATGAACTTGAAATAAACTGCATGAGCGGGCGTACTAGTTTTTCAATAAACCTGAAACAAAAATCTCTGCAGAAGCATTTTGAGCGTGTATGACGTTGGTTTCCTTTATTTTACAACGTTGAAAAATAATGAGCAAGAATTTTATACAAATGAAAAGGACTAAAACGGTATGTGGTAATTTATAGTGGTAACATTATGTTTTAGATATTCAAAAAAAACACAAAATAGTTACGAATTCAGTAATCCTTACAAGAGACCAAACTTTTCAAAAAGTCCACGTTTTTTAAGAAACGACAAATCCCTATATATAAACTCCATGCAATTTTCTATGTCTTCATAAAACTGTGGGAAGAATTTTAGAATTTTATCGCTTAGCCATATAGTTTCCGATTTGCCAGCCTGTAACCATATCCTCACGAAAGGAACACTGCTGTACATAGCCATTCCAACCTCTTCATCCGCATAAAAGTCCTTGAAAATGGCTAAACTGGATTGGTCACTAGCTGTGCCGTTATTTTCAACTAGTTTCGCAAACACAGAATATTCAACATATTCCACTTTAAGGCCAAATCTTTCGGCAACCCCCACAAACTTCTGGTCATCCTGTGGGCGGGGATGAGAAATGTTATAGACTCCTAGTGGAGCCTTCTCTGCAAAAAAGAGTCGGACTGACACCTCCGCACATTTATCAACCGGAAGCAAGGGAACTGGCAATGGGTTGTCGGGCATGATGCCATTCTTCATTATGAAAAGATATCTTAAGAGCGCATGGTTGTTCTCAATGGAGCATCTACCAGTTTTAGACTCTCCAGTAATAAGCGGCAGTCTGCAAACCTTTGCTGGGATACCCCGCTCCACAGCTTGTTTTAAAAGCATATCACCAACAAACTTACTCACCGGATAGCCAAAGGTAGTTACGTTATCATAGTCTCCAATTTCCGGCCAGGCCTCGGATAGTCTACCATTGTCATCCATAGTGGCAACAGCTACAACTGAAGAAGCGTGGTAGACATGCTTCAATCTCTTTTCACAAGCAAATTCTAGAACGTGCTTTGTTCCAGCAACGTTCACTGCCCGAATATCCTTCGTCGACTCGAGCTTTCTATAGTGCTCAGTGTGAACGACGCTGGCCGCGCAGTGAAAAATGGCATTCACACTCGCACTCAGCTCTTCCCAGTCATTCGGGTCCATTCCTAAATGAGCTTCGGCAACATTTCCTGTCACACACCGGATTTTACTCATATCTAATTCTGAGAGTAGTTCTGCGCTGGCTAAACATTTCTTCAGCCTGTCCTCAGATGACATGTTTCTGGCTGGGCGCATTAGACATACAACCTGGTTGATTTGAGACAAACTTGTCAACTCTTTCAACATATATGGTCCTAAGGCACCGGTGCAGCCAGTGATCAAAACTGTGCTCACGTCCCTCACGCTCCCAGCTACCTGTCCGGGTTTTGCCCCAATATGCTCTGGGAGTTGGCAATCCTCTCGTATCAAAGCGTTCACTTGTTCCATCGTCGGTTTCTTGTAGTCATCAACACTTAGCCCTTCAATGTGAGCAACAAGGGTGCTAGCAAATAGGCTGACGGTGTTGCAGTCTCTCAATGCACTCGAGTTGATAGTAAGTCTATTGGCCAACAAGGTTTGAAGTCCATTCTTGATCTCAACAAACATGAGCGAATCCACGCCGACTTCGTGGAGCTCCACGTCATTCCCAATCACATCCGTTTCATCAAGTTTGAGCGTAAATCTGAGAATATTCCTTAGCTCATTTTTGAGCACGTTGACCTTCTCTTCTGATCCCGAAGCAGAGTCATATTGCTGCCAAAATTCATCTGATTTGATGGTAATAGAAGCCGAGCCTGTGGATGAAGACTTCCAGATTCGCTCATCCAAATAGACGGTCAACTGTGGAAACATTTTGCTGAGCATCACGAACGAGTTCACGCAAAAAATGGATGTTTGTGTGCGATGCGTCTTCATGACATATTCGAGACCAGTAATTCCCTGAAGGTTGGAAAGTGGTCGAGCACCAGGTAAATCCACTTCTGTTGCAATCCCCACTTCTCCCCATTGTCCCCAATTGACAGTTGTGGCTGGAAGCCCAATGGAATGTCGGTAGTGGGCCAAAGTATCTTCAAAAAGGTTTCCAGCCGAGTGATTACACTGGCCAGGTGTGCCGAAGAGTGCTGCCATTGAAGAGAACAGAACAAAATGTTCTAGATTGAGATCCTTCGTCAACTCATGGAGGTTGAGGCTTCCATTCACTTTCGTTTTAAAGGTGGAGCTCAAATTTGACCATGTTTGGTTGGAAATCAAGGAGTCAGCAAGAGTTCCGGCTGCGTGCATTACCCCCTTTAGTTGTGGAAGTCCCATCTCTACCATCTTGGTTTGAATGAGCTCCTTGCACTGTTCATAGTTTCCAACATCAAGCTGAACAGGAATGACATTTGCCCCGTTTGAGTTCATCTCATTTATCTTGTTTTGAATGTGCGACTTTGGCATGCTTCTACCAGCAAGCACGACGTGTTTTGCCCCCTTCTCAACCATCCACTTACAGACTTCAAAGCCGATTCCTCCCAAACCTCCAGTTATTAAGTAGGTAGCTCTGTCATTAAACATTGGGGTGCACACCTGAAGCTCACCCTCTTTTGTCCTCAACTCTGGCATGACGCAAACAATCTTCCCAATATGTTTTGCCTTTTGCATGAAGCTCAGAGCCTCTCGAATATTCAGCGCGTCAAAGCTTACAAATGGAATAGGCTGCACGACATTCATCTTTTTGAGCTCCTGTAGTTTGTCGGATAATCGACTAAACTCATATGAATCAAAGGAAGAAACATCCACAATCGAATATTCCACATCTGGTCTCAATTCCTTTACTTGCTCCTCTTTCCAAATGTTCAGCTTGCTCATCTCAATGAATCTCGCTCCTTTGGCACAAGCCTTGAGCGTTGCTTCCTTGAATCCTTCACTTGTCAACGAATTCAAGACAACATCAACCCCTCTTCCATTTGTCAGCTCCAAAATCTGATCCCCAAACTGGGTGTTTCTTGAATGGAAAATGTGTTGAATCCCAATTGAGCTCAAATAATTCTGCTTCCTCTTGCTCCCAGCTGTGGCAATGATTGTGCAACCAATATGCTTGCAAATCGCAACTGAACTCAGCCCAACACCTCCAGATGCGGTGTGGAGAAGTACAACGTCCTCCTTCTTAATTTTCGCCACATCAAGGAGACACGCAACGGACGTCATGTAGACAGCAGGAATAGTTGCTGCTTCGCAAAGTGTCATGTTGAGTGGAACTGAGTTGAGAAGCTCTTCTGACAACTGAAGATGACTCGGGAGAGCCCTGTTCTCCATATTGCAGCCATAGACAAGATCCCCCACTTTCCATTTCGTTACCTTTGCCCCAATCCTTTTGACAACCCCACTAAAGTCTAACCCCATGGCGTTTATATCTTTAAACTGCTCCGTGGGCTTGATAACGCTCAACACATCTCTGAAATTTAGCGCGGAAGCTTTAACCTGAACCTCAACCTCGTTCTCCTTCAAACAGAAGGTATCTAAAGGTCCAAATTCCAAATCTGAGATGCTTTTAGTCGCTGGCAAAACTAGCTCAAACCTATCAGTTCCTTTTGGCAAGCTGAGCGCGTTGTTTACAGCCTTGTGTGAAGTCAGCTTTGGAACGAATCTCGAGCTGCCCTGGAATGCCACAAGAATGTCCTTGTCCAGGTTCCAAATTTCATAGAAAAGTTCCTCCATCCTCGCCTCGTCCCACTTTCCATCTGCCACCTCAATGCATTTCGTGTGCATTCCGAATATTTCATTTTTCAGCGATCTCGTGAAACCCAACAAGGTAGTTGAGTGGAAGTGGGAGAGCTCGTTGTCTTCCAACGGAACGGTTCCAGCTGTAACAGCGTAAAGCCTGGGCACAACCGTCAGTTTGCTCGTGAGCACAGCTTTCGTGAGGTAAAAGTAAGGCTCAAGAACTTCCTCTTGGGTAGTTTTGCTTTTGTCCAATGCCCAGCAGTACACAATACCTTCAATGTCCAGCTTCTTGTGAATTACGGCTTCTAATAAATTCTTGTAATCCATTTCATTTCCTTTTCTGATTTTGAATTGGATTGCATTTCCTTCCCCGCTTAATTCTTCGAATTTGTCGCCTCCACTAACAGAAATGGTTTTGCGCAAGGTTTTTTCCTTCATCTTTCTTTGCATGTAGTCTGAAACCGGGTGAGAGTCTTCATGGAACACCAGCCAAGTTTTTGAATTAGGGGCGTCGAGAAGCTTATCACAATAATTACTAAATGGAGCTTCTGTTCTCTCTGCACAAATGTAGGAATGGTTATCCCAGAGCGTGGAAAAGGTGCCACATGTTCTGAACCCAGTTTCTTCCAGAACCTTTTCCCAAGTTTGTTTGGAAAGGGTACAATGTCTTGGTCTCAACTCGCGATCCTCAAACTTCCAAAATCCGTCCAGCAGCCCAAAAGTAAACGTACCGAACCTGTGCACCTTTGTTATTTCCTGGATATCAATTTTCGCATGGGGTTTCATTAGCATCCTTATATTCTGCATGGATTGACGAATATCCTTCGTTGCGTGGATGACATCAGATGCAGAAACCCAATCAAAATACTCTGGAGTAAATCCCTGCACAAGGGGATCCTCCTCAATGTTCAGCTTCTTGAATTTCATCGACTTGGCATACTTCTCGAACCTCTTCTCAGCTGCTGGAAAGAAAGCGGCGGAGATGTCCGTGTAGGTGTATTCAAACTCGATCCCTTCCTCCTCCAATTTGTTCAAAAAGTCAACAGAAAAACTGCCCGTTCCAGATCCAATCTGTAAACAACATGTACGGTTATAAGTTTGAACTATCACTTGAAAATTCAATTTTGTCACTTTCTATTGATTTAATTTGAATTGAATTTACCTCGAGCACTCTTACGATCACCCTCTTGTCCCCAAATATGGCTTTGGCATGTTTCAACCAACTTCTTCCGATTCCGGAGAACGTTTCATACATTCTGAAAACTTGGCCGTATTCCGTGTAAAAGTCACTGACTGATGGGTAATCTGCTTTGTCATTAGGAAACAGGATGCTTAGTCCAGAAACATCTCCTTTCAAAATGGCTCTCAAGGTTTCACCCAGCTTCCTGAACAACAAACATCCCTTGAACTTTCTGTAAACGCTCGAAACACTGGATGACAGCTCTTGGACAACTGCTTCCAAAGATATAGGATGCTTGACTACTTTCCAAGTCATTTGAGGGTCTGATGCCACCTTTTGCAACACCCCTTCTTGTTCAAAAACATCAAGAATAAACCCAAAATAGAGTCTGTATCCTTCCACGATTGCCAGCTCTTTAAAGAGGGCTCCCTCCTCAAAAATCTCGCCCACTTCTGGCTTCCATCCTAGATCGTGCATGCCTCTCAAAATGTTGAGGTACGTAAAGTGCCCCACTTCCATGTAAGTCTCGACAATTTCCTTTGGAGGGCTTTCATTCATCTCCGTGTTGCTCTTTTTAAACTCCTCACTGTAAAATATGCCGCTTGGCTTCTCTACATTGGAACTGAACTGGTGTGCACCCATTTTGGGCTTCCAAAGCTCTTCATAAATCTCCGGCATTGTGCTCGTCTGCTGGTCCAGCACGGCGGTGACGGCTTTCACAGTTGTCTCAATCAATTCCACAGATTGCATCACCGCAACAACTTCCCCAGTTGAGGAGACTAACAAAGCGGAACCGGAGGAAGCAGCTTTCTCATCTTCAGATTGATAAGCGTGGATATACAGTTCAGCCGAGTAGTCAATTCCCTTGAGCCAAATAAACTTTCCTATTTTAATAGGAACTGACAATTTCTTCATTTTCTTTCCATCCGTCAGCATCATAAATGCCTGGATCATGGCATCAGCCACAACTGGATGAATTATATATTGAGCTTGGCTTTCTTGGAGGCTGCTCGTATTTACTTTTGCAAAGAGTGAGCCAGTTTCATCATCCCTCCAAAGCTTTTCAATGGAGCGGAACGTGGGGCCAAATTTGAGCCCGAGTCCAGCAATCCTGTCGTACGCGTCAGCGAGTTCTGACACCGCATCAGGGTCTCGGGCCAAAATCCCATGAAAAAGTTCAATATCAAACGCCACATTCTTTTCCTCAGCAGAAGGAAATGGAGAAAAGGTGGCTTTTGCATGGGACAACCACTTGCTATTGGATTCTGATTCCATTTTCCGGAAAATTCCGACTCTCATATCGTTCCAGTCTCCTCCGGCTTCGTTGAGCTCAACAACTGTTTGGAGTTGGCAGGTTGCTGATTCCGTCAGCGGAAGCGGGGCTTCGATGGAAAGATTCTCAACCTTCATAGCTCGAGTTGGGCTGGGAAGAGAATCATTGGAAGCTTCTACTGTTGCTAAACCAGCAACAAGACACATTTCCAGGTAGCCAGCCCCTGGAAAAATTATATTATCGCCGATAGCGTGATCCTTGACGTATTCTAGTGAGCTTAGATTGAGTCCAGATTGGAAAAGACGGGTGGATGACGCATTAGAAATGACGGAGCCGAGAAGGGGGTGAATTGAGACTCCACTTAAGGCGACCATATCAGGCCAGAATTTTTTCCCAATGAAGGGGTAATGCGGAAGAGCAACTTTTTTTCGGAGATAAAATTGCTCAAATCCCTTCCAGTCGATTTCCAATCCTTTCACGTAAAGTTTGCCAATCGTGCTCAGTAGGTTTCCCATTCTCATTTCTCTTCAGGGAAGGCAAGCAGCTCAGTTGTGTGTCATTGTTCATCATTGTGAGTGCTGATAAAACGGGTTGTGGACCAACTTCAATGAAGATTTTACATCCTAATTCCACTGCTTTTCTGCTAGCCTCCATAAACAACACTTTTTCTCTTGTATGCTCCACCCAATAGTCAGCATCAACATCTGCAGCCTCAACACAAGAGCCTCGCACTCCAGAAATGTATTTGCATCTCGGATCACCTTTCATTTTCATTGTGGTTTGCTACAGCTCTGTAGTCATTCAGGATGGGTCCATGTGCTTCGATGGAAAGCGTGAGTGGCTTCAAGCACAATGCATTTCAGTTGCTTGTTTACAAAACTCAGAAAACTGCAAAATCAGTTCAGAATCGCCAGCAACAACAGTTTGCTCAGGTGAGTTGACTGCAGCGTAGTCCAATAACCTGTTTTTCTCATTGCCAGCAAACTTGGTCATGAGCGAGCCAACTTGTTGTTTATCTGCTTTGATTACCAACATTTTCCCACGTGGGAGTAGGTCAATGAGCCGGCTTCTTTCTGCAACTAGTTTGATGGCATCCTCGACATTCAAAATGCCTGCACAAACTGCAGCTGCAAATTCTCCAAGGCTGTGACCCAATGCAAAGTCGGCTTTAACTCCGAAAGATTCCCACAATTTAAGGAGTGCGTATTCCACACAAAATATTGATGTCTGGCTGTAAATCGTTCTGCTAACTTCAGCTGACTTCTCTCTGGACCACAATACTTGAGTAATGTCAATGTTGTATTGATTCTTGAGGATTTTTTCGCAATATTCAAAGTGCATTCTGAAACTGGGCTTGTTTCATAAGCTGCTTTGCCATTCCGGGGTATTGTGAGCCTTGGCCTGTGAACAGGAAGCATATTTTTCCAAGCCCGTCGGCTGACTCCTCTCCTCTCAACAGTTTATTCTTCTCGATGATTTGATTCGCATCTTCCTTTGACGCTGCAATAATCACAGCTCTTTGGCGAAAATCTGCTCTTCCAATATTTGCAGTATATGCCAAATCCGCCATTGAGCTTTCAGTTGTGGTGAAATGCTTCTTGTAATTTTCCAGTAAAATATCAAGGGCTTCTTTTGTCTTGGCAGTGACTTTCATGATGTGCAACGGTCGTTCCAGTTGGCTGCTAACAGTTATTTGTTTGATGGAAGTTGTGGCGCTTCTTCAAGGATACGTGAGCATCAGTTCCAGTGATTCCAAATGAGCTAACTCCTGCAAACCGAGTTTTCCCTTGTTGCTTCCGCCATTCCACAGGTTTTAAAGGGATTTGCAGGCCGCTTCCAGATCAATTGCAGGATTCAGAGTCTCGAAATTTCTGTGAGACGGAATAATTTCATTCTGCATGGCCAGCACCACCTTCATAATGCCAGTTATTCCGGAACAGGACTCAGTATGCCCTACATTCGTCTTCACAGAACCAATCAGCAACGGCTCTTCTCTTTTGTTGCTATAATATGCCTTCGCAATCGCAGCTACTTCCATTGGATCACCGACAATCGTTCCAGTTCCATGTGCTTCCACATAAGAAACCATTTCAGGTTTTATTTCTGCATCTCTCAGTGCCTGTTTCATAGCCAAAGATTCACAATAAACGGTTGGCGTGCCCATACTTTTGCTCACTCCTTCTTGTGTCATTGCAGAGCCTCTTGATCAGCGCCCAAACCTTGTCCCCATCTCGAACAGCATCTTTCTTAAACAAGAACTCCACATCCCTCAGCTCTCGCAAAGCCATTTGCCTTCGCATCAAATGTTTTGGAATGGCCATGAGAGACACCATGGCATAATATCCTTATCAAAAGGATGGGAAGAGGTTGACTCCACACGCCAAAGCCATGTTGGATTCCCCTCTTTGCAAACTTTTACAAGCGAGGTGAACCGCAACCATGGCTGAGGAACAACCCGATTCCGTAGCCAAACTGGGCCCAGTCAACTCCAACAAGTGGGAAATTCTCGCTGCAGCAGCTCCAATAGAATTTCCCATGTACATTCTGTAAAACTCATTATTCCCAGCTTGATTTAAGATATCTTTGTAGTCTGTTGTCCATGAGCCGATAAACACGGCTCCGTTTGTTCCTCTCAACTCTTGTGGATTCAAAGCCGCATCTTCCAACCCTTCCCAAACAAGCTCGTGAAGAAGTCGATGTTGAGGGTCCAGGAATGCCATTTCTTTTGGGCTGATTCCAAAGAATTTTGCATCAAAATCCTCCACTGGATATTTTAAAAAGCCTGCGTTAGTTTTTCTGCAGTTAGCAGCTTGTCTTGTTGTAGAATGCTCGCGGAGCCAACGGAAATCGGGTGGAGTTCCTGTACCATCTTCTCCGTTCACCAAGAGATTCCAGAACTCCTCAAGGTTATTTGCAGATGGGTATCGGCAGCTCATCCCAATAATTGCTATAGGTTCCTTGGTACAGACTGATAGCTGTTGGTGCAGCACTCGCGAGATTTCAGCCTGTTAAAATATAATTTTTTAATTATTTTAGAAGTAAAAAACGTGTGGCGATAACTTTTCTAGAACCTTACATTTTCCATGAAACGGATCTCAACAGCTGCGTTGTAAATTTGTTTCCATTGTTTTAAAAGTAGCTATAATAAATTGGTTGCAAACTTTGTAACAAGACAAATATAAAATACATTGTGACATGGTCAGTCAGCGCTCAGGTCCCTTAGGCCCCTAATTAGCGGCCTAAAGACCTTAATAAGGGGCCTTTTCAATTTCGATTCCCCCCGACAGCCTTTGGTCCGTAATTAGGACCCGAAAATTTAATCAAATTTTTTAAAAAATTCATTACTCCAAAACCAGACGACATAAATGAGAATTGCCACGGTCAAAAACTTGCAAATTTAATAATATTATTTTACATAACTTCTAAAAAATTAAAACCCTCAACACTTTTTGTTACAAAAATATTTTCTTTTTGTAGCCTTGTACAGCATTGTTTTGATGAAAACATTTTTGTAACAAAAAGTGTTGAGGGTTTTAATTTTTTAGAAGTTATGTAAAATAATATTATTAAATTTACAAGTTTTTGACCGTGGCAATTCTCATTTATGTCGTTTGGTTTTGGAGTAATGAATTTTTTAAAAAATTTGATTAAATTTTGGGGTCCTAATTACGGGCCAAAGGCTGTCGGGGGGAATCGAAATTGAAAAGGCCCCTAATTAAGGGCTTTAGGCCGCTAATTAGTGCCTTATGTTAGGCCCCTAATTAGGGTCCTAAGGCCCTTAATTAGGGACGTGTGCACTGACTGATGGTGTTTCGTAACATACCTGTGCAAACAGTCCGAATTCGCTTGTGTCAGAATCCACCAAAATATCTTTCACGTTGATAATTGAAACGTCTGAAGTTTCATTACTAAATAAGAAATCAACCAATTTTTACGCTTTGAATTATGTATGCAGCAAAAAAATATGTTCTAATAATAAAAAAATTAAACCTAAAAATGGTCAGATTTTGGGGGGATATGAGCCGATTAAATTTCCCATCCAAAACTCCGTAAGCACTGCCATATTGATTCTTTGCCCAAAGCCGCACGTATTCGTCAAATCCTTTTGCAAAAATTATAAATTAATGATGACTTACAACTTTCAGTAAAAGTAAAAGATGATTTGTAAACCCAACCTGGTCCGTTTCTGGTGGAGAGAGCCACCATTAGAGAAGAGAATATTTCGATTGAAGGACGTACAGCAAAAATTGATAGCGGTCCGGTTTCGGGACATATAAACTCAATTTGAGCTACTTCCTCATCGCCAATTTGTTCATCAAATATTTCATCGGAATTTTTAATTGCCTGTAGCGAAAAACGTATTGATTCAAATTTAGAATAATGAAACAATATTTATAAAAATTCCTACATACCATCATGGTTGGCTCGAGATACACGATTTTTGTAAAGGACTTGAGTGCAAGTGCATACAGCTTGGAAAATTCTTCATCACTTAGTTTTGAAGTGTTGCGATATTCCTCCAAGTAGAAAAGTAAATCAAAACCTTGATGAAGAGCATGCTTCAACGGAGTTGACACCTGGCTAGAGACAATTACTGCAACTTTCCTAGTTGAAAACACCCGTTTCAAAGAAAAGCAGAGGGTGAGCGCTTTCCCCACATCGTCGTCGTTGATGACGGACGTTAGCCAAATTTGGTGGCTGGAATCTCCTCCCATGTTAATCCCTGCTTCTTAAACGTCTCGGGTTGAAAATATAAATTGTTAAGGTTTTTGGTAGTTGTGAAAACGACAAGAGTCAGATTCTTACTGGAGCAGTTTCTTGTTGGTATCTTGTTTATATACGTATATATCTAACAAACTTAAAAGTAAAGAAACTTCCCGCAAACAAGACGCAAACAATATTCAGCGTTGTTTGCTATGGATGTGAATTAATATCGTCTCAAGAAAGGAAGCCTCTCATCATTCGGTTTTTACTATAAAACTGGATGACCAAAGCCAGCTCAAGATCTCACTTTGATAATGCTTGGAAACAAAGCTGGCAAAAGGAACTAGCAACGATTGCTTTGTGTTTGCAATACAACATGGAAACATGTTTTCTTAAGCTACTCTATCATCCATGTTATTAGATCAATGTTTTAATTGAGCACAACCATAATTGAGCACATTCAAATGGCTGATAATATCACCCTGCTTTGTATACTGGCTGTATTTCACAATAAAACTGATAGCATACTTGTTTTTCTCTCATTAACGGACACCATACGTAAGAATGTCTACAATATAATTATCGCAGACATATATAATGGAATTCCCTTTTAGGAAGGGAATCCCTGCAAGATTATCAAGATCAATTTTGTTTTAACTCATTCAAGGCATGATTTTTAGCTTACATAATATTTTATTTATTTGAGTTACGTGTAAATTCAACGAAGTGTTTATGACATATAAAACAGCCAAATTTACAGGAAAGATGATCTTGGGAAATTTAGCCGCTATTCATGGTAGAATCAAGCTGTAGTATTCCTCGCGTTATGAGAGAATGCTGTCCGAGGCAGGAGCTCACAGATACGCAAACTCGAGAAAATTTGCGCAAACTCAAATGATGTCCACCTGGTTCGAAGTTTGAAGAAACACATGACGCTTGTCTGGTAGCAAGGTAGGTAGTAAACGCAAATGCCAGCCATCCTGTTTTTGTAGAGTGTAATTATTAATAATCAGTAAATCTTGAATTTCAATCACGTTGTTTTCACAAAACAAGAAAGCGAACTGATTTACTTCATGTATTAGGTTCATGCTTAATAATAATGTGCGTCATAAAATACGTCAGAGTAATAGCTAGCGTCAAATTTTATGAGAAACTAACAATTTTGTCATTACTACACATTCAATTGTTTTACATGCGCAGCTGAACAAAATATGTTCATTTCATGAAACAACCACAGTTTTGCTCATTTATGTCTGAAGAATTTTCCAGTCAATTTAATTATTTAAAAATGTAACAGCACAGTATTAAAGATATATTGGAACTGGTTGTAATATTGTAACATTCAAAACGTATTTCATGGAGCTTTGTAAGTATTTTAGTCCGCATGTCTTTGCTCTCCTAATCTGCGACGCTAAGAATGTGACAAGTTCATGACACTAAATGCTTATGTATTCAAATTATTTATGCACATCATTGGTTCAGAATTTTTTAAGAATTTGAAATCTTCCTGTGACCTCATCCCAACTTCCCCGTGTATTGTCACTTATGTGGGCTGGGGGCTTCGCCTCCATTTCTTCCTGTAACCTCGGTACAACGTTACAAAACATTCTGCACCAGTACAAGGTATGCACATGTATACAAATTATTTATGTTCATGTTTTCAAATTATTTATGTTCACATATTCATTTTTGTCCAGTATTTTTGACTCATGCTCCAATTATGCAATGTGACCGAACACTTTAGATTATTATCACGCAGAATGCCGTCGTAGTGACAACAATTGTGTACGTATATAATAAATAAATCCAAACTCCTGCATTCTAGAAAGGTTGCGAGAACGTATTGATAAGCTACATTTTCTATAATGTTACACTTCCTACTGTGAGTGCTCGTGCTCGTTGCAGTCGTATCATTTTCCATTGATGACTTAAATATCAAGTCATTACTTTTAATGATTTAACTTAAGTTTTTCGAAATCGTTTTTTCAAATGGTTGATGTTGAAGCAAAGTGTTTAGCATGTAGAAAGAAATTTCCTGAAATATAATCAAAAAATCAATCGATATATTACAATTGACAGACCAAATCTCTGATCTTTAATCCAAAAACCATTAAATAAATGTAGAGTAAGGACATTATATAATGATAAATAAATATTGTTCGTCAACCTACTTAACTTCTCAAACTTAAAAATACTAACTGAATCATTAGTATTACCGCAAATTTACTACCTTATCCCTGTCTGGGGTAACTGCTCAAATAAATCGCTAAAACCAATTCAAAAAGTATTCAAAACATGTGTAAACTTAGTTCTAGGATATGGGCATACGAAGGAAGAGTTCAATAACCTGAATTGGCTTCATCCAACTGAAAAAATTAGTTATGATCTTATGTGCCTAGCATACAAAGTGAAAAATGATAGGTGTCCCAACTACTTCAAAAACTGTCTAAACATGGATGCCGTTGAATTTGTTCGAACAGGTCCAAATCGCATGAATTCGTCCGTGTAGAAAAGTGCTCCGATTCATTGCAATTTGCTGTGACGCAGGCGTGGATTAAACTACCTAATGAAACAAGAAACATTTCCTCCTTTAATGAATTCAAATCGTCAGCTCGTAATGAACTTATCCTCAACAGACATGTTTCAAATAGTGACAATTATTGTGATCAAGCAAGCATTGATGATGTGATATCTACTGTTAGTTTGTTATATAAAAGACTGTAACTAGTTTAAATGACTTGTATTATTATTAATTTTGACTGAAACATATTATGAATACTGATTAATTATGTCACATAAAATAATCTAGTGTCAATGTAACAACCTTGGAATAGGATACTGATATGGTAATAAATAATAATAATAATAATAAGTTAGCTACCCAATAAGATGAATCAATCGTTCACTTTTGATATTCTACCGAGAATACAGATAGCCCATGTACCTTCCAGTACAGAACAGAAGAATGGATAGGGTAAAGTTTTGTTTTCACATAATGTCTTTCGTATTTGTATTTAAAGCATGCATGCACGACATGAATTGCTCAAATTGGTTTATTAATATGCTTCCTCTACATGTTAACTGATACTGGTCAAAATTGCTCATATTAAAATAACAGAATTATTGATGCTTTCTTACTATCAGTGACTCCTTTTCGCATATTCATTTTCACCCAATTAGAATGTTTTTGGCATCTGCATGTGCAAATATGTTGCAATTTTTAACAAGTATTCCCAAATTGTGATTCTCATTTGTCATTTGTTTCAACAGGTGCTGTTGAGGCTTATTACTACTCAAAATCACAGTCATTGAAAGCTGAGTTTCCTTCTACAGAGATGAAAAAGACCTCGCTTACAGATCAACATAGCGAAATATTTCTTTATGATGGGAAACGGGGATGGTTGTTTTAAACAACAAATTTATCATCAACAAGATGAACGGATGTAAGAATACTATGTAAAGCGACTATTTCTTGTAATAACTAAAGAATTTCACAATATGTGCGCTTGTGCGAAAAGATTCAATGGGGGTTTTCCTACGCATATTAAAACACCATAAGGATTATTAGATTTTTTGATTAGAAGTGAAACCACTAAATTTAAACAAGAACAACATGTTTTTCATCAATATGTAAAACTTGTTCCGTAATTTATGAGTGTAGGCGGACTTGTGAGAACATAAGCCAAATGTATTACAAATATAAGCCAAATATAAACCACTGTAGTTCAGTATGAACATGATATTTTTCATCAACATGAAAAACATGTTCCGCGATTTCAAGAGCATTAGTAGAATCGTGGGAAAGTTAGCAAGACGGATGATAATAAATATTGATAAGGTAATTATAGCATTATACAAGCAGCATGCATTTGCAATTTTTACATGTAAGTCAATGCAAATGCTTCATTGGGGTTTTAAATAGGCAAACTAAATTTAAACTAATCGAATGTTCTGATTTCAAGCACGACCACAATGGTCCTGCATAGCAACATAATTTTTACCAACACGGAAAACTTGTTCCGAGATTTTATGAGCATCATTAGATGTCTGAGGCAATAATACAAACAGATAGTGAATACTGATAAAATAATTTACAATAAATAAATCCTGAAAGTTTGTATACACGTCTGCGCACCAGATTTCCATGTCAATTTAATATACACACAAAAGTATCTTGGGAATTTTTTGATCTTTTGATTTGATGTAAAACCTCCATGTTTCAGCATGAGCAACATATTTTTCACCAACACGGTAAGCATGTTCCGTGATTTCATGAGCGTCTTTCAACATCTCAGAGAGTAGTCCAAATAAGATCAATATTCATAGTGAACAATGGTGGTTGATTTTAAACAACATGTTTTTCATCAACAGGAATTTTATTTTGTGTTTTCTATTGCTTCATAAGACTGATTTTCATGTAATGTAAGAAAATTTTGTAAGCCGACAACTTTGAGGATTGCTAAATAATTTCACAATATGCAGAGCATGCATGGAATTTATTAAGTACGTCATTGAGAAAAGCTGCTATGGGGTTTTCCTACGCAAAAAAAGCACAATAAAATGATCAGATCTTTTGATTTGAAGTAAAACCCCTTCAGTTAAGCATAGCAACATTCTTTTCATCATCATTGAAAAACACGTTCCTTGATTTTAAGAGCATCGGTGGGCTTGTGAGAAAATAAGCCAAGTATATTTCCTGTGGTCGTTGATAAAGTAATTTACAATGAATAAAATCTGGTTTCAGACTTCGTATTCACGTCTGTTCTCCAGATTCCAATGTAGTTTTAAAAATACACACAAAAGTATCTTGGGAATTTTTAGACCTTTGGATTTGATTTAAAACCACCATGTTTCAGCATGAGCAACATGTTTTTCATCAACGCCAAAAGCATGTTTGTGATTTCATGAGCGTCATTCGACGTCTCAGAGAGTAATCCAAATTAGATTCAGTTATTCAGATAGTCAATATTCATAGTAAACAATTGTGGTTGATTTTAAACAACATATTTTTTTCCAAAGCAATGTCAACTTGTTTTTGATATTTGGTGCGTCATAAGTTCGGTGTGCAAGTAATGTAAGAATATTACGGAAAGCGACAATTTCTTGTAATTACTAAAGAATTTCACAGCACCTTGATCTTACATTGAAGATAGCAACACACTCCAACAGCTCCATGGATAACTTATACGCTCATTCATATTAGTGATGCAGTGAAAATATTAATTACTTGTATTTTACATAATTATGAATCTGTGTAAGTTATATTAGCATTGGTTCAATTATTTTCGTCTGGCCCGCCTGCAAACGCACTTACAAACAATGGAGACATATGGTATCTGCTTTGTGTGTTTGCGGCAAGTGCTGAAAGTTTGTTCAGGTTTGTGTGTAAGCTTGATCGTGCTACCTATTTGCGCAGTAATTTTTGGGAGTTTTTTTATAGTTCGACAAATTGTGGACGCATTTTTAATCTACCGATATAATGGACGTTTTAAGCTACTTTACCCAATGGACGCAACTTGCAGCTTCAATCTTTCATGCAGTCCCCGATTCATGGGTGTTTTTTATGTCAGGCTCGACAAAACTCGCTTTTGTTTGGAGAAATTGCGCCAAAAAATCAACGACAATCCTGAGTTCCAATCAGGTCCATATAAAAAGCTCCAGTATCGCTTATGTTCTAAATTTGGTTTCCCTTGTTGGGAGGACATGAGCATGAGTGGCCGCTTCAACATAAAAGAGCACATTAAACTGTTCCCAGGATAGGCGATAAACCTATTGCAGATTTTGAATTGATGAGTTTGTTGAACAAATGTACAAACTCAAAAGACAGCAGCACCAATCGTCAGCAACCTGACTGGGATATTTTGATACTACCCCAAGTACGAATGAAATGGGGCTCCCAAAATGAGACGGGTGTAGTCCTTATAATCCGCATGAACCATAGCTATATGGATGGTAACTCATTCCATAGTTTTTTAAGAGCTTGCGTTCTTGACCCCGAAGAATCTGATCGATTGCCCATTGACTACATGAACCAGAAAGGAAATGTGCTGGAGTCATTTAGCACAAAATTGATCCGCATTGGTAGGATTTTACTATTTGGGCCGATGTATATTTCTCGCACCTTTTTTTTGCAACATGGAGAGCATACATCTATGCATTGAGAATCTCAGCCCATCTGAAGGAACCATCATGCTGGTGACTTCCAACTTTAGGATGACAAACGTTGCCATGAACAAAATAAGAGCGGCATATGGAATCAAGTCACGGACGGTAATTACTTCAGCCTTCCTTACAGCTCTACGTATGACGGCAGAGCGAAAAGGGTTCAAACCACCAAACTATTTGAAGGTTGGCATTACCCATGCCAGAGGACCGTATTCCGAAAGGAAACTGGAAAACAGGTTCTCTTCGTTAGTTCAGTGCCTACCATTGTCAGAGCTGAGTTCGACTTCCCTCACAGAGTCTGAGAAGTTAATTGAAATAAATGCAGATAATGAGCATGAGGTTGATGCTTTTTTTTATCTACTTACCTTGCTTGGTCTCCTTCCAAAAAAACTACTTCAAATTTGTAGACCGCATTTAGTTAAAACAGCACTTACTGGAACGCCTTCAAGTGAGAAGATGTTTAAGATCCAAAATGGTTTGCTGGAAGCAATTATACCAATACCTCCCAGGGTTGATGGACTTGGTAAGCCGTGTTGCTAATGTGAATACTACTTCCGTTTCATGATTGAAACTCATGCGCTTTGGTTTGCTTTATAGATTACATATGTGCCTACCATAACTATGGGGTTATGTTCCACTAGGTGTCGTTCGTCATCAGTACCACGGAAGTGATTGAGAACTCAACTGAGCTTGCTGATTTTGTTGCGGAGTTTGAAAATTGCCTGCAAAATTTGCAGAAAAGGGCAAATAATATACTGGTTAAAAAACCGCTGTGGAATAATACAGCGGCAAACAAACTTTGATAAGGTATTTGCATGCCTTTTTGCAATTAAAATCTTTTAAAAGCTACATACAAATTATTTGGAGTAATCCAACCGTGATTTTTTCTTTAGAAGTTCTTTATGTCTTTCATTTCATGGATTTTAAATAATGAGGGTGCTTTGTAAGAAGTGTGACTAAATAGTACCAATAAAAATTTCAAATTTGGTTTACACGCACAGCAAACTTTGTACCATCTATTTTACCTCATCAACGTCATCAAAACAACTTGGATCAAACATTTGTCACTCAATATGAAGCGCGCTTCAGTAATACAAGGCAATTCTATTGCTTTGTTGACTAGAAATAGGTGATCTAGACATAAAATTTGTTGAATATATATGATTACGGAAGGTACATAAAGATATAATTAAAACATTTCGCTGGAAATTTTCCATGACTTTTATCACCCGCCCATCAAGCATACATTGTGAATAGAATGCTTCGCAATTGAGCAACAGCGTTGGTGTTCACAAGGTAGAAATTCTTTCCCTGGTTATTATTTTATAATCTCTTTAATTGCTTCTGTGGCCTTCACTTGTTTGCTGCTGGTTTTTTTTCTCAAGCTAGGTTGCCAAGTAGGTATTACTTATATTCCGATATTTATAGTTCGTCTATGTTTGTAGATTGCTTCATATACTTGCTCGTTCTTGTGCAAAGTGCCAGTAAAAATTTAAACCATCATCAAGCTTGTACGCCCGACATTACGAGAAGTGCTCTTCGCATGTTTTTGCTGGCATATAAATATGGAGGACTGGAGCTGGAGAATTTATTGTTCTGACTTCCTTCAGTGCGCAAACACATCTAATAAAATTTGATTATTATTCAACGGAAATTTTTTTTCCAAACGACACAATATGAGAGGTGAGTGACGTGTTTTAATAAATAAATACTAAAAATAAATTCATTGAAACCAAATATTCCCATTTTATCATCAACCAATTCGCCTTTTCAATAAACAATCTACATCAAGTAAAATCTTTTGATTTTCCGTTCTAGGTAAAAATCCTGTCTGGGTCATTCTAATTTCTGATGAGCAACAGATTGCAACAGCAAATCTAAGTGGGACTGTGATCCGGAAATACTCTAGTGAGCCGCTGGTTGCTTTCGTCTCAAGATGTCTCAAGGCAGAGTCAATGTGAGTGTATTTAATGATTTACCGAAATATATTGTAACAGTGGAGGCGTTAAGAAAAACGGCAAACGTGTTTGTAGGCCTGCTTTTGAATCGAAAGCCATATAACTGACTCTATAAGTATGAATTTCTTGAGTTTGGTGTTACTTTTTTGGCTAAAATTACTCATTTCATTCTGAATATTTAATATAAATCGTTAATAAATGGACTAGCTTTGGAGATCGATTTCTCAGGCTACACTAATTTTGGAGGACAATATTTTACAACTGCAGTACGTTTCACGTCTTGCTTTTTCACCACCAGATTTTTAATTTGTAAAAATCGACAGATTTCTTTATAAATCTGGGTTGAAATTTATTTACTGCTAATATTTCAGCATCATCGAATTAGTGCTCAGGGGTATAGTCAGGCTCACTGGGCCACACTGCATTGAATGCCATTTGGGATGTCAAGTGATATTTTTGACACAGTTCTTGATACAAAATTTTGTTCGCAAAAATTGTGCCCGCACTACCAGGCCCTATTTAGTTGACAATTTTTGTGTACAACTGATGTGATGCAAAACGGCCGCAAGAATAATGCACGTTTTCACAAAAGTTTCTTATGGTACAAGGAACAATACTAAACACTCTTAATTAAGATATAATTTGAACAGATATCATGGCTGACCTTTATTAATATTTACATAGAGTCGAGCTTTGAATAGCTACCTACTATCTTAATTAACACAGGCTTAAGTAAGCACAATTTTCTACAACGAAAAATTGTAATTGTACTAAATATGTTCCAAGAATTGATAACCAAAAATGGCCTGGCAGTATTTTATTAGAAACCGCACAAAAAGTAGTATATGCCATTCAAGTCATTTACACATTATAAAAGTCTGATTATAATACTCAACCCAATTATCATATATTGCGGTTGGATTTTTTATAAAAAACACTACACTTTCATATTTATATTATACAAGATAGTAATTTATGTTAATCTAATGCCGATTTCTGCAATTTGGAAATCAGGATAAAAACCAAAAATGCTCAAACATTTTGAAATTGTGCCACCTAAATATTTCGGTCTCAAAATCTACAGGATCTCAAAAAACGAGTTTTATTCTTGAAAACCGTAGTCTTACTTCCGGACAGATTTGATATATTTTCATATTTCCAGACAGATTTTATATATTTTCATATTTCCAGATAGATTTTATATATTTTCACATTTCCAGTGTTTCTGATTTATTAAAAAAATTCAATCAGTCTTAAATAGCCCCAACATTTCCAAGTTGTGTGTGTGTGATGTCATCTGCAATCCAGTCACATAAAATATCACAGCATTTCGAGCGAAAACAGTCCATCGTAGACACATCCTTTTTTGGAAGGTTACCGGTGAATTGTGCTAGGGGAATATTAAAGTTGGTAACTTACGAGGATATGGTCAGACGTGCAAATTGCCGATTTGGCTGATACTCATGAAGAACAATCATTTACATGAGAAATGAACATACCTGCGATATGGGTCGGTCGCCAGCCAAAGCGTTTTGGGAAAAATTGAAAAATATCATATTTTAATCGAAATTTTATAGAGATTTATCATGGAGAAACCAAATTTTAAGGGTTCGACCTTGGGGGATTTTCAAAAAAATTCGAAATTTCGAAATTTTAGTCTTTTCGTCAGAAAATCATGAACTTAGCACAAACAGCCGTTGGGAAGGCCAAGAGAAGTTCAAAAAAGGTTTTTGTGCTAATTTTGCAAACATTTAAAAATTTCTAAATTTTTCAGAAATTTTCAAAAACCACTTATTGATAGAAAATGTCTTATTGTGTCATCTCTGGGCCATCCCAGCGGTTGTTTATACCAGGTTTATCATTTTCTGACAAAAAGACAAAAATTTCGAAAATTCGAACCCTTAAAAATTTGGGTTTTCACATGTTAAATCCCGCAAAATTATGAAATTATCAATTTTTTCCCAAACGCTTGGCGGAGACCGACCCATATTGCAGGTATGTTCATTTCTCATGTAGATGAACGTTCGCCATGAGTATCAGCCAAATCGGCGATTTGCACGTCTGGCAATATCCTCGTTAGATAAATTTTCACAAGCTTTTCTGCGTTGGTTGGTCAAAAATATCAATATAAGCCATTTAAAGAAAATTAGAGATGTGGTCTTTTCAGTGGGTGTCATATTTGAAAAGAATGATGTGTTCTGATCTAATGTGTCACATAATTTTGAAATGGGGATGTTGTAGCAATGTGAGGTGGCATAAAATTTATTTTGTGATAGACCATATACAGGCAAAATATCATAAAATTAGCTACACCCCTTTAAAATCCAATGTGTGGTAAAGCATCGCTTTCCCAGACAAATTATATTGCAAATGGCATGACAATCTATTCATTGGAAATCAGAATAACTGATTTAAGAAATATTTCTTCTGGAATTTTGATTTTTATAAATACTTAAATTTAGTTCTGCAGCGATTATTGTCGTAGTGAATAGCATCTTTGTGCCACCAAACTTTATAATGATTGACGAAATAACACAATAGTTAAAACATGCATTCTGTTTTTTTTAATTCCGTAAAAACCGTTAAAATTTCGAATCTCTTCACTTTCCGTAACTGTTGAAGGATGTTGTGGTTCGCTGACACCCAAAAATATGACGTTGGTTGTATGGGATATTGTGTTAATTATTTACAATTTTTATTGTATTTTTAGTTATCACCACATAAAACCCAATAACGTAATATAATGGGCCAAACCAAAAATGTCATTATGTATTACAAAACTACTTTCGGTGGCTTAAAAATTAATTTTTGAAACCAGGCCTCCCAGGTTTGACCTCCAAAGTCCTGATTTGCGCTGAATAGATAACATACCATATGGTATATAAATTATCTGCAAAACTGATGCTTTATCACACATTATATTTGAAAGGGGTGGCTAAATTTTTATAGGATCTTTGTATCCCTTATATTTTTACACATCGAATCAAAAAATGATGAATATTCTACGCAAATAGTTGATTCATTTCATTTTAATGGAATTTGCCTTCACGAGTACACTGAAATATTTAGTATGATGTAACATACAACAAATAAATGCAGTTGTAATGTCAATCCATGTATAAATAAGCTAAATATTTGGAATTCTGGTGCCCGTAACACGTCGTTGCACAGGAGGCATTACCTTTCATGTTGTAGAAGATACAAATTTACCTGAGATCAACAATCGCATAGACTGCAAAATTTGTCTTTTAACATTTAAAAATTCTAGTGCTCCTATCTTATTCGGTATTTTATAGAACTCAACTCCGGAAAACGTTTGACCATGTAATTGTGGCAGCAGATGGGCCAAAGCGTGGAAAAGATTTTTTACTGGTCGAAACCTTAACGCTCACCTTCTTCAGCGACCTGTAGTGGTACGGGATGGGACGTTGGTGTTTTGGAAATTTGATGAGGCATGGGAGACTGGAGCCGCTTTTCTGCAATCCAATGGCCAAGCCAAGAACTGGATGATCGTTGCTGTCGCCCCCAATCTAAAGAGGCACTCCGCGGCTGTTAAAATGTTGCAGGAGGGCAGATCGTTCGACTCCCAATTTATTATGGACTCTATTGCATTTGTGACTAAACAATGTTTGACTGAAACCACTGGCATTTCGTGGACAAATTTAAATCACTATGACGGGTAAGTCCTCCCCTTGGATTTTTAAATTTATTTTTAAAAAAATTAATATGTATTTTTTAATCAGGGTAAAAATGCCGTTGGTACAAGTCGATTCGAAAATGCTTGAGGAAGGAATAAATATCAAAGATGGGATGGTCGGATTCTGGAAAAAGGTAGCTTGCAAATAAAAATCCGAAAAAATATATTATTATTACTGCTAATTTATTTTTAAAATAACTTATTCACGTTCACAGCTCATTTATCCAGCACTGGCTTCTTCATTAAATTCTGAAGAGAAGATATGTCGTTCAGTAGGTCGTCCTAACAACGATACAAATAGTGAGATAGCGATTGTGGGGATGTCGTGCAGATTTCCTGGCGCCGACTCCGTTGAAGAGTACTGGCAGGTTTTAACATCCGGCTTAAGCACAGCCAACGGGCCTCCTTCTAATCGACTTGGGAAATGTCAACTGACCGAGGACATGAGACTTAACTTTCTCAAGTGCCCAATTGATGAATTCGACGCCTCCTTTTTTGGAATAGCGCCAAGCCAAGTGGCACCCGTAGATCCGCAAGCACGGCTCCTGCTCGAAGTTTCCTGGGAAGCTTTTGAGGATGCTGGGATCAACCCCGAAAAGCTGAGGGCAGCTCATGTTGGCGTGTTTTACGGTAGTTGGGCGCAGGAGTACAAGGACTTGCTCAACTGGGACCAAAAGCCGAATGAGAATTCTCATAAAAAGTACATGGGAAATGGGTTCGCGTGTACAGCAGCAAAACTCTCATTCTTCTATGGGTTTACGGGTCCGAATCGCGCAACCGAGGCTGGTTGTTCCTCTTCATTGGTGGCTGTTCAAAGCGCATGCGAAAGTCTACAAAATGGCGAGTGTCCACTGGCACTAGCAGCAGGAGCCAATGTAGTTCTTCACGTAGATCAACAGCTAAAGGTCCTTTTGGCAACAGATGGAATGTGTAGGTCCTTTGATTCTCAAGCCAATGGCTATGGGAGAGCTGAGGGGGTAGGGGTACTGCTTCTCAAGCGCTATTCCGACGCGATTCGAGACGGGGACAGAATTCACGGGCTCATCCTCGGCTCCGCGAGCTCACAAGAAGGACTCACCTCCAGTTTTGGCACCCCGACAGTAGATATAGAAGCAAAGACAATGAGCGACGCCCTCCACTCAGCAAAAGTCCACCCAGCTGATGTTGACTATGTTGAGGCTCACGCCACAGGCACCATTGTCGGGGATCCCATCGAGGCTGAAGCTATAGTTAAAGCGTACTCCTCCTCAACTCCCAGGGAAGCTCCACTTCTTGTTGGCTCCGTCAAGACAAACATTGGCCATGCCGAGTCCTGCTCAGGAATTGCATCAGTTATCAAGGTTCTCCTTGCTATGAAACATGAAATGATTCCAGCTCACATTAATGTGAAAACCGTAAATCCAAAAGTTAACTTTTCTCCCATTCCGGGGAAGCTAGCGCTCCAAAACGAGCCCCTGGAAAAGGTCAACAGAAAGAAAAAGAATTGCG
>LJIJ01002170.1:0-30322 GCA_001718145.1 Orchesella cincta
GCTTTTTTTTTTTTTTTTTTATATCATATAATAAGGCGTGTAGAGACCGAACATAAAGGTCTTTTTCAATTCCCACACGAGATTTTTATTTCCTGTAATGGTTATGGTTTTATCTTGTGAAACAGAAATTGGACAAGTGCCGTACAGTTTCTGTTGTTTTAAGTGGAATGCAATGTAGGTGATGAAATTATCTTTGAGGAGCATTTTGAAACGCTTTTTGTTCTAAAATCCGGTTCTTCCTTTTTTAATCCTCTACCAAGCTTGACCGATCCGAGTTTGCCAAAGTAGACGGCATAATATTTTTTGCGAGTAAAAAGTTATAAAAATAGCGACTATATCGTTGTTTATCCTACGAAGCCTAAAGAAAGGCGCAATAATTTTTATCTGGAACACTGATATTTCAAAGATTTACGAGCTCAAATGTGGATAAACCAATTTGGAAGTAAAAACAAAATAAATTAAACACGCAACTATGTGAGAGGGTCTCAAATTTTTGTTAATATACCGCAAAAACATACTATTTTCACCAAAAAAAATGGCTACCATGGTTAATTTTTGCGATAATTTCACTATTCGCTCTTGGTTTATTGTTCAGTAAATTATTTAACAGTCAATATGTTAATGGAGAAGAAAAGCTGTCTTAATGTTTTTATCAAGATATAACGCCAAAAGCTAGGTCAGATTTCAGTAATTCCAATCTCATAAATGTTGATTTGTAAATTATTCGGGAGCTATCCATATCCCAGAATATAAATGTTTTAGCACGTCATGGTTACGTCGGAGAAAATTTTTGGGCCTTCGTTGGCCGTTCGTCGTTTCGTCGTTCGTAAGACAACATAATGAAAACAGTCTAAATTATATTAAACTGATCCACAAAATTAGCTATATGGGAAACTTTTTTCTGACATTGTGTGCTCTGGAAGTTTTTATCCACCAAAATAGCACTGCAAAGGAGTATTAAACCTGAATTAATAGCCTGTTTTCAGGAGCAAGGAAGTGATCGTGAAGGATAAAAATATGGTTGTTTGGGTGGTCATTTACATACAAACTATTCAAATTATTCGATTCCTTATTTGGCTTTAATGTATTTCTTATGGGGCTTCTGAAATTCTAGTGAGACATTGTCCTCTCTGTCCGTCCTGTTGCGACGCCCCTGCATTCATTTGAGCGATTTCATTGAAATCTTTTTAAATGTGAGAAGGAAACTACTGGAAAATTGCAATTGACGTTTTTTCGTTGAGTTGGCTTTTTTATAGATAATTCATCATGATATTGACTCAAACAAGAACATGACATAACCTCTGCAACATGCACTCAACACATTCTACACTATTCAACCTTGAAACCTTTTCTTCCAATTGTGAATAATACTGACCCCTAAAATTTTATTACATGAAGACACGAACATGATCATGTAAAATTCTGGATTGCAACCACCTTTCTTATCAAATCCGAAACCTGTCCAAAGAATAAAAAAAGTCATCAAGCACAAACCATTATGCTTAGTAGAAAAATCAATAAAGATATAAATTACATGTTTTATTGACCGGCTAAACACAACCCCAAATTATATGATATGTTGGTTGATTACCATTCATTCTGATTCAAACAAAGGCTGCAACTATGTTGTGCATTTTTTCCAACTGCATAGATAGTTAAGACAAGTTGATTCACTTTCCAGTACAAAAGTTGTAGTCAATTGCAGTCGTCAGAGTTTTTAATGGGTATTCAGTTCAGTTATATGCACAAATATCTTGCAGCATGATGATGATGAATTATGAGTATCAGTAAGCCGTATTTGCCAGCCAAAACAATGGAAGCCTTTATATTTAAAACTTCGGTTCACCCACATGCCGACTTGCATACAAAGCCGGTTTGTTGTAGGTTGAACGTCTAGTTTGTTTGTACTGTTACATTATTTATATTCAGGATAATTGTGGGAAGTAACCAGAATTTGTATTTTATAAATCATCCCTTGCTACACATTAGCTCACTCTCATTTTTTGGTACTTGAGCCTTAAAACGAACGTGCCACATACCAACTCATTTGTCATCAATGCACTTTTCCACTTGTCAACTTGATCTCCCCACTTATGTGCTTCCCCTTTTGATTCTCAACAACAACTTAATATATCGGCTGAGAGGGTTTCTAGGAGAGTTCTTTCAAAATTTGATGGAACGTCGCCACTTCATAAGTTGTTGGCATCCAAACAGGTATCCAACTTTACATATTTTGGATAAACAGTTTGATTCAGCAGCCAAAAATATCTATTGCCCAGTTTGAAGATTAAAGAAAGAATATAAGAGCAGAATTTTGGATTAGTTGATACATGCGTGCATAGACATGACGCCATTAGTATTCATCCGTTCATCTTATAGCTTGATAAATTTTGGAATCTACACATCTATGCTACTTTTGATTGTTGCTGTAGTCAATTTTACAACTCATTTTTACTAATAAAATTTCCCCAGAACCCAGCACTACGTCCGATTGGATCCAATCAGTTTGGATTTTTAGATCAAATTAGGTAGCTGTCAGGTTGCGATAACTAATCGAAGACGACATGGATAGAAAAACATCCGAATTTGGCACAGGATAAATGACCGATTATTCATCATCATAAGATTTTTGTTACATGGAGTTTCAAATTGATTGAGAAGTACGATGTAGATAGGAAGGTAAAAGAACAAGTCAAAATAATCTAGGTTGTTGTCTGAATCATCATGATTACATTCACTTCACACTTGTCCATCTCAACTTAATTTCTTGTGAAAGCTGCTCCTTGCAGAGGAAAGCTTGGGTGAGCTTCTTACTTGATCAATTACATAATACGCAATACACGTGCATGTATGCTCCCTGCATCTCCCAGAGGGTCAAGTAAAAGTGCAAGGAAGTAAAAGCCCATTTTCCAAGAAAATAACAAATTTCCTTGCTTATTTTTCCAGCTGTAGCCAACGGCAGGTGAAGGTGTAGCCTTTGCTGGATGGATGTATAGTTTGGTGCGTTACATGCAAGCAGTCTGTGTATTTTGCGTTGGAGTGTGTAAGCCAACTCGTAGCCAGAACAGCTCATCCTTTTACTTTCCACCTGTCTCAATTTTCAGCATAAATGGCAGCAGAGAGCCACAATGAAGCGTGATCCATCTACTTCAAGGCAGTAATTTTCTGCTAGCCAAGCCACCACCATCAACAAAGTTATTCTGATAAAGTCTGATGTGATATGCCCTCTTCCTCTTGCATGCACACAGGATATACAGGGAGATGATCATCATCATCATGAGGACGACGATGATGATCAATATCAGTGGAAACGGAAGGGCGTGTGCCCTAGTGTATTCTCTTTTTTCTCTCCGTTTTCACCGAAAAAAAACTTTCCCACTTTCTCCTGTCTCCTAATCTACATCTTTTCAGAGTTTCAGGTTACCTTTTCCCATTTTACTGACTGACTACACCACACATCCGCGATGCGATGGTAAAATAAGATGTTTTCCTCCACCAGCTCCAGCTGATGATGAATCAGTCAAGAGTAATAAATATGGAAGACAGCGAGTGTGGGTTTACAGTTGTGTAGTGATTCCACGGGCAAATGGGAAAATAAGAACGGAAAAAAGGAGTAAAGCAATCAACTAACCAACAAAAACTAGGCTCCGTCCAAAAAGCTTGAATCTTCTGCCTCTCCTCCTGTCTATTTCTCCATCTCTCTTCCGAAAACTAATATTGTTCAATCAACCTTAATTAATTAGTCTTGGGTAGAGGCAAAAACCCAAATGAATCCTTTAGCTATTCTTATATTTTTCCCCTTTGCGAACCAAAGGAAAACATGCGAACGTATGCATGCATGTGTAATATAAGGAGCAAAAATATTTCATTCTTTCCCCGAATATAAAGGGGGGACGTGAAATCAGGTAAACAATATTAGTATTTCAAAAAAACAGCAAGGCATGCGGTCCGAAAACAAAAGGAGAGCTTTTATTTTTACAACGTGATGAGTTAAAAGAAAGTTAGCTACTCGATCGGAAACAAACATGATTCATTTTTGCTTCCTTCTCCTGTCCTGTCATGTTACGTTTTCCGGCTCGCAACTAAACGCTCTGGGTATAGAGAAAGTAAAATGTGAGCTAAAAGCTTCAATATCCGGACAATTACTGAGATTGAGGGGAAGAGTTGAGCTGAGAGCAATATTGATTTGATGCTTTTAGCAGGCAACCAAACCAGGTAAAAGTTTTTACTGTTTGGTGACAATGCCTGTGTCATGCAGTTCGTTTCCTACGCCATTTTACTTCATTAAACCAAGATCAACACTAAATTACTAGACACACACCAAAGTCGCCTAGACAATGGAATAAACCGAAGAGCTCAGCATAAAGCAAAGCCTCTCTCCTTTATTGAAATCCAGACTATTTCTACGTAGTCACGTATGTATGTAAATTATTTGCATAATTATTGACTTAAGGAAATCAGGACACAACAGAGCACAATGTGATTGTGATGTGCGCTTCCAACAACCAGAAAGGAGAACCAGTTGATGGCTCGCGTAACGAGAAGTGACAATGATAAATGATTTTCAATCATCAAAAACTGGCACATTTACCAAATCATCATCATCATCCACAACATATTCATTTCGTAGTATTAGTATTAATATTTAATCCAATCAGACCCTATTTTGTAGCTGTTTCCTCCATACCATTTTTTTCAATCCAGAGACAGTTGGAATGTCTTTACAGTTATCAATAACTTCGTCATCATCATCATCACCAAAAGTATGATCATTGTATTAGATTATATTCTTGATTTGATACAAATGAAACACGCCCATATGCTACCTTGGCACACAAGATGATGCACAAAGTATGAAGATGAATCTGACTGATATCCATTTCAAAGATGATGACGATAATGACGAGCATGATATATTAACAAATGTATTATTGCATAAATTATGTTACAAAATCAATTTTTCTTTCGAACTTTAAAATGTTGCATGTTGCTGGTAGTGGGGTATGGTATATTATTGTGTAAGATGTGCGACTGCTTCCCTAAATCCCTTAAAGCTCTTCAAGGGAAACCATCTCTCTCTCTCTCATGCTCTCATCTCACCCCCTCCATCTAATTCAATAGGAAGCTAATGATTCATGACAGTAAACTAATCCATTGACAATTGGTTCATCATTACAACTACAACAACATAAGGGTATGGCTGTTTGAGTTGTCTGGAGGAGTGATGGTAACGTTTTCCTCTCATCTTCAGATGTTCAATATCACCTTAGCTGCGACTACCACCCACATTTGAACAAATAGGCTAATTTTCAAAGAGCTATTTTGAAAGATTAGAGTTGGAAACCGTCCTTGTAGTACACAGAAAGCATGCCCACGTTGTTGTCGAGGCTTAAAGTATAAAATACATTGTAAACGCATTTTAACTCAAAGTCTGCCTTTTTACGACTCCCTCATACTCTCAAGGCGAGTTGTCAAGAAAAGTCAAGTGAAATCCCAAAGGCATTCCTCTTTCTGCCACAATATAAGTATTTCATTTACTGCCACCATCCACAACAATAGCATTTGTGGGCACAAAAGAGAAAATGGGAAAATGACAGAGTAATGCCGAGAGTGGTTTGGTTTTAGCTCTATTTTTGTCGTGTATATACATATAGGGATATTTTACGAGCTCGTAGTCTATCTGCTGATGCTGTTGTTGTGTGTTCTGGAAAATAATTTTACATGCTGCGAACCATAAAATTTCATGATGACATATTGCTTCATGAAGAACACATATGCGAAGCTTCCAAATGTCATTCTTATTCATATAAAAAAGGGGATTAATATTGTATAATAACAAAAGTCAAACATAAACATGCGTTGGAGTCGCTACGAATTGCAAATAGCGTGATGCTAGGATGATATAAAGGTGAACGATGCTACGATATGTTCTCTCGTTTCCAATGAAAACTTGACTGAATCCCATCATAAACCTGAGAAATAGGAGAATAACACGGGAGATGAAAATTGAAGCTTGACAACGAATCGATTTTACTCAATTTTCTATCTCACACCTTTTCCTTGAAGATAAGGTGTGTGAATCGGGCAAGCATACAAAATAAGATTTGGAAAATTGCACAAATTAAGAACAGAATTGATAGAAAGAAAGGAGTGAGAAGAAAACGAAGAATCCTCCTGACGATTCAAGAGGGCCACGAAACGGATGACAATATCTGAAAATTAATCCCCATTCCCCGAAAGGAAATCCAGTCTAAAGCTGACTGAGAGAGCTCTGCTTCTCTTGTCAGCTCAAAATTTCGTAATATATTTTTAATGTTGTGCCTTGGCAAGCTAAATTCAATAAGTGACACTAATTAGTTGTGCACACTATGAAAAGCTAACTAAACGCAGCAGGAAGGTAATAATATTGTACATAATGTCAAACAATACGAAACACATCAACAGTTCCAAACTGTTGTCTGTTGTCATCATCATCAGCAACAACCATGCCAACTCCATGAATCATGCAAAGGGAACTAGTTCTACTCAAATTTATGGTAGCAGTAGTAGTATTATTGTCAAATAATTCGTTTTGTATGACATCAACTCAACTCCAAAATTCATTTTCAGCTTGTTTTTCAATACTCCATCATATTATCTAATTGTGAACATCTAAACATGATCAAAGCGTGGCAAGGCACAAACCATAAAAAGCGTTTGAATGAAAGATCAAAACAATGTAATTAAACGGGTTGAAGGATTGAAGAAAACAAAGAAGTGCCATTTGTTCTCGTCGGTCCAATGCTATTAGCACAAACCTATTAATTCCATTTTGGCTTTGAGCCTACATACATGTCACAACCAGAAGGAAACTAAAATATTAGAGATTGAAAAACCAAAACAGACATTATGATGTGATGAGCACCGAAACAGAAAACATCACACCTTATAATTGCCAATTTGGTAAAGGACTAAATAATGCTTCTGCAATGTCCCCTCACTGACTGTGAAGCTGTGTCCATGTATGCATTTTTCTCTCATGTGTTTTTACTTTTCCCACTTTTGACGTTATTGATATCATCATCCCAATATGACATTTTCCAGTGTTTCTGTGGAAAAAGAACTTAGAACTCAAACGAATTAAGTATTCAGTGGGAATGACATATTCATTCATTGCCTTGATGTCATTCTTGCTGCACAACTCTTTTCTGAACAAAATTACCATCTCCCAGCTGAAGTTAACAGATTGTTGTGGTCAGCAAAAGCACCGATTTATATTATTGTCATGCATACGAAAAGGAATGTATGTTTGCACAACTGTGGTTTTAAAGTCGCGAGTTTGTGAAACGGGAAGCTGAGATTTGCTTTCACCCCATCTCTCATTCCTCTCCTCTCCTGTCCTGTCACCAAATAGAAAGGAATGCAATGGAATATATTGCATGAAAATTGTGACGGCTTTCTACTTTCGTCTCTTTTCAACATCTTGCATCAATAATCACAAGACAACAATGGGCCGAGCCTTCCTTTTTTCTCTAGATTGGACAAGCACAGGAACACAATCTTCCTCATGTCAAGTTTATTGCTTTTTCCTCATTTCTTTGGGATTCTGCCTTCATGGTGATATTGCGAAGCGTGCAACGTGGGCACATTCCACATTATCATCATGATGAGTTAGTACTTAATACATATGCATAATATTATGCAAGTTGGTTGTTAGCAACAAACAAAGTTGATAGAGCTCTTTCTTTCATTTCCCCCTTTTATTTCCTTTTCCCCCTTTTCCTCGCTTCATCTGCATTTCTCCTTGTTTTCTACATAAACATAAGCAACACTCTGATTGCGAGCCCGTATTTATTTAGAAAGTGCAATGCAGTGTCGTATCTTGGTTTCCTTTAGCGCGGTCTGTTTTTTCTTCGCCGCTACAGTAGCAGCGATCCAGTATCTTGTATGCCTCTATTTCTCCTCATGAATAATTCGGCCTCCCTTCAAAATATCAACATCATCACAACCATATAGTTTCACTACATCAAGTATATCTTTTGAATGAATAAATATCAACGGTTCTCTATCAGCAGAGCCATCACCGGGACCGCCAACGTCCTCATAATATCATTCATCCTGCATTGGCTTTGCTTGGGAGTTTGCACACGAGGCATAATATTATTTTCAAGATATTTCTGTCTCAAAATGAAACCATATTATTATACCACATGATTGCCAACAAAAGTAGCTAATGGTGATGAATACGAGGGTATATTTAATATATGAATGTATAGATTTATGTATGTATATGCAGAAGGAGTAAAGAGCACTTGAGCAGGCGAAAAGCCTTTTTCATCCCCTCCTCACTTTTGAAATGTGTATTTCCACATCAAAATCTTTTGCTCTTTCTCTCCCTCATTTTCCACCAAAACCCTAAAACTTTTCTAGTGGAAGAAAATATAATGCTACGCCAATGTGGAATAACATTGAAGGAAATGGTAGCAAAGGTAGTGCGAGCTGATCATGGTAATGAGTCCCTTTTCAGCTATTTATTTCAGATTTAATATGGCATGATTTTCTCATATATAGAACACTATGTGCTCATATCCATGTTATGGATTTAATCTAATTTTGTATGTCTTCTCTTGGTTCTTCAACATTATTCACTTAAGAACAGTTGACAAAGACTTTAAATTCGCTTTTCATTTCCAACCCAACTTTGTTTTCTCTTGGAGCACAGCACACTCTCAGTTTTCTCTGCATTAACAGCTGATCAGCTTTTGATAGTATTAACTATTACCAAAAACTTGTATTCCCTCCACAGAGGCGAAAGGCAATCAATAAATCCGAATGATGGTGAAAGACTTATGTATTAGTTAGTTCTGTTTTGTTTTTGGACTTTCTCTAACCCTAGTTTCCTGAGTTAAATGAATGTATCTAGATACTTATGAGACCAAAATGGTTGCGGCTGTCCTGTGGTTCCCAAAGAGAAAGTAAAACTGCCAAGCTTTAGTAATATTCATAGAAAAAGATGCAATCCGATTGAGTTCCCTTTTCCTGACAACTTTGTCACGTTGTTGTGTATATACTTGATTTAGGAATATTATAAAGCAAGGCTAGTACAAACATGTTGGTGGACCTATTACGCATACGGAAGACAGTTTGTTTTAAGCACTTGACAGGTTTTCACGACCAGTACGATGTGGAGCAAAGGAAACCCATATTTGCCATTTTAGCGAATGCATAAACGTCTCGAAAGAGAAGCTTTTAAAAACATTCCCATTCCAGCAACAGAGACAACTCTGAGTATCCATTTAACTGTTGAAACCTCTAAGCTTTTCCATGTCTGTTTTCTCCTGCTACTGCACTTATTTGCTCTTAGGGAAAAATATCATTGAGTCGTATCAGAAACACCATAATATATCAAAGTTGCTACATGTTTTACATCCATACACAAATAATTTGTTTAACAAGAATGAAAAAGATCAAGATGAAGAAAAAAAAGCTTGAAATGAATGCAACTTCCCAATAAAATGTGGGGTTGGTCGGGAAGGAAAACAGAATGAGTGACTGCAATATTGCCAACGGTTTACAAGAAGGGACAGTTATTTCAAAAGTAGTAAAAAGCTACACAAATTTCTTGGAAAAATCTCGTTATAAAATGAGAGAAAGAAGGATAGGAGGAATGAATATGCTTTAGTTCTAAAAGCAACTCTTTCTCGTCTGAAAGAGTCGTTTAACTTGTCAACATGTCACGTTTCCCTAAAAAATAAGCATATATGTTCTCTTTCCCCTTTCTTGAAGATGTGGTATCCAAACCGAAGAAAATTTGTTGCTGTAAATATACAAGCAAACCACAGGATAACCTTAGAACTTATGTGAGTGGTAGAACTTCCTTGTTTTATTTTATTTTATACAACGTTTTCTACGCTAAAATACTCCACTCATAATCAGCCACGGTGCTTAGCGACTACTTGAAAATGCACTTTTCTACTTACTTTCTCTACTTCTATTTGCTTTTTATATATTTGTTAGACCCAAAGATTAATAATTTTTATATATGACAAACAAGTCAATTTATTTTCAAGAGCAGTCGCTGTTTGGTCCAATATATCATTTATTTCAATTGCTGAAACTGTTTCTATTGACTATTCGTTATTTGTATTTTCTGGTATTTCACAAGGGAATTAGCATGACACAACTGTGTTAAAAATGCAAACTCATGCTTCCACTCTATTTATCAAGTTTGTCAAGTGGTTTGTTGCCGAATGAAAGCAAAGTGTGGAGAAGAAGGTTATGTGATAATGATAAAAATATGGTATTGAAGTTTTCATTCATTTTGTTTAAAAAAGGTCGAAAAAAAATTTCCCCGAAACAAGCAAACAATACGTTTGCAGGAGTCACTAGCATTTTTATACTCAATAAAGCTCCCAATAGTCCCACGTGTGATTTATCATAATTTCTATATAAAAGGGAGGATCAAAATTAGTCATCAGTTCTTGAAAATACATGGAATATACGATTACGATGCTAAAAATATCCATGCCTGCCAGTCTCACCAATATTTTAGGAAAGTAGGGGGAATCGTGAAAATAGTGATTCGAAGAAACTTCAAATCCAAATGAAATAAATCAATAAAAACGTCCATTGCACACAAAACATTTTGAGAAATTTACAATTGAGATATTTGAAAGTCATGAGATGACATATTACGGTATGAAGATGAACATATTTTATGGACGGATCACCAACTGAACTCATTCATCATGTTCTCATTCTCAAAGCATTGCACACCAAAAATGAGGGTCTCTTCCATCCTATTTTTCACTTTAGTCCAGCTTCAAAATCATCGCGACATTACCACTTTTTCATGTGATGATGATAATGTTGTTGCAAGCAAATATAAAAGCAATAAACAGAATATGAAAATAGAATTGAGCGGAATAATAAAAGTGATCATTCCATCATCTTCACTCAAGTAGAGGACTCCTGGTCATGCCATGCTAAGAAGCATTCACAAAAATCTGCATAATATGAGCATCTATCCATATTTTTATGCACCTTCAAGAGGAGGACACAGATTTTCCGAGATTTTCTTTTTCAAGTGTATCCCTCCAGCTTTGAAAGAAGTATCTATTTATTTATATGTTGCTTTTCTATGTGCAATGATATATTTTATTACATAATGCATGGATGAAAGAGGGTGAGATGGGGCATGAATAGTCTTTGAATGCATTTGATGTACACATACATGTGAAGTCGAGGAAAAAATCTCTCTCTCCAGATTTATCTCGCTTTTACTTGTTCATCTTGAAGAATTCTTTTCTACGAATCTCCTCTCGTCTATGAATCATTGGATGGATAGAAAAGAATGTACACAACTAAGCAAAGCTAACTATACTTTTCTATATTTTAGGATGTTTTTCTGCAAGGAGCAGAGGAAGAAGATGGGAATGAAAAAATCGAATAAAAAGCGAAAGGAAATGACATGGGGGATAAGATGGAAAACCTTTTGCGTTGCTTTTGTCGGCTCACTGTTTTCTTCTTGTGCAGAATGATCAAGATGATGATGATGATGTTGATGGCGATAGAAAGTTTTAGAACGGTGGTGGTTCACTAGATGCAAGTAAGTCGTGCAATGCAATACACTCGTATATGACTACCTACAACAGAGCAATACCACTGCTAATTCAGTCAATGTCAGCACTCCTCTTTTTGAGCAGGAGCATCAACATCATTGGCAAAAAAGATGTCCCATTTTGAAACCCCAGGAGGACCCTTTTGTATTGCTATTGCCATGCTGTGAGAAAAGCATGGGATGCCATGCCAGTTCAGAACTTGAGCTCCTTCAACTCTCTATCTTATCGTGTTCATAGTCGCTCTTATTCTTCTCTCTTTTCTATTATTTTCATACTTTCCAAAGACATGCATGTAAAAACTGTGAAGGAGAGAAGACGAAACCTCTTCATTTTCTCTCGCTCTTTATCCATTCATTCTTCCCTTCCATATCCAGAAAAAAATGTAGTTGTACTATGCATGAGTAAACATATGATGAGCATTGTCTCTTATAAAGTTACGTTATAGCGTAGTCTCTCTGTCAAAAATGTATTCCACATGGCATGGCATGAGATGAGATGATGATGATGATGGAAAGAAGACGACGACAACGGCACGACACAATCTTATAAAGGATGGATGGATATGAAATGCAATGGAGCTTGAGCTTCTCAACTCATCAGAATGTTCTTTGACCCAATCCCTTCCCCATGAAAATATCATTTCGTCTTTCTCACTCGTCGCTTTTCCCTGACGTTTCCCTTTTTGCCAATGTAAAGCCTCACCTTTCACATGTATTGCGTGTGTGTGTGCGTAGCTCAAACATGCTTTCCTACTGATGCAGCTTGGTGAAAGCATCTATGTGCAAAAAAAATGGGGAGATAAGATTTTGTTCATGAAAAACGTGAATGAAAAATCACCACGTTGGTTCATGAAACAGCATTCATATATTTCGGGTGGAGGCTTTACAGCTGTCAAAATCACTAGCCCATCATACATTTCTTGAAAACATGGTCTCCCTCTTCTGTTCATTCCAGCCAGGTTTTCTGAGCACGCAAACGTACATAACATGTGAAAGCAGAACGTAGAAAAAGCCCCAAAGTCCCTCCTTCCTCCTGATAAAATATGCTGGTTCCACACAACAATGCAATTTTTTCGCTACAAAATCTCTAATCAATAAGGATCTCTGGTGAAATCGATCTTTGAATGTAATGTAATGTTGTGACACAAAAAATACGGAACGGGCGGTCCCAACAAACTATATATTGCTGTTATTTATCCACGACGTGGAGGCACACATTACACATAAAACTGGATGGCTGTGATATTTTAGCAAACAGCCTTTTTTCTTTATTTATCAAAAAAAAACGACTGTATTATTCAAGCAGGTAGGCCAAAAAATCTGAAAACACGTATATCGTTGCTTCTCAAACCTTTGTAAACAAAATACACAGGTTTTTCACGTCCTTTTCGTACAAATTAATGTGTTGTTCCACATAATTTACATGTGACTACTCGTAATGATCCCAATGATGTGTTGCATTGTCATTCAAAAGCAGAGAGTTGACTATTTGATCCTTGGATGACATGAATAGGATACGAGCTTCCCTCTTTTTTATGTGTATCTGACATTATTAAAATGTATCATTTGGCAGGGAAAAGGGACACGAAATGTTTTCTGCATATCCTTATCCTCCGCAACAAACAGCAATAAACTTTTATTACTAGAACGGCAACACAACAAAAAACAGTTTTCTACTGCCCTCCTTTCTTCCTTCGGCATCCCCGACACACAAAACACAAGAGCTTAAGTATTCAAAAAATAAACTTGTCACAAGACATTATGCCTGCTACGTGAATATTGCTTTAAGGAAGGAGAAAATATCCGGCAGAAAGACAAACATTGCTCCTGCTTGACTGCCTGCCTGCTGCATCATCTCATCGCATCACTATCCATTTTAGATTATTTTGAGAGATGGAGTCTGCAGTGAAAAGCCCAGAGCTATGGACCATTATAATATGTATGTATGCATAGCATACACAACGTTACCGGAAGCTAAAGATGCATTCTTGAGATCTAAATTTAAAAATGTATTCAGATATAGATGCAGCTCCCCAAAAGACTCTTTTTTTATCAAGCATATTAATCACCCTCTCATGCGGACTTGGTCTTTTTGGAAAGGAAGGATGCTCTTTTGTAATCCCTCTTGACTTGGATTCTGGAAAAAGTGGGGAGCAGCAGCAGCATCATCATCCTGATGATTTGCATAAATAAGTTGTTTTTTAAAACATTTTAGAGCAAATCAACATCTACCCCACTACTTTGTTTCTTTTGGAATGATGATCAAAACGCTAAAATGTGGTCATGTGAGATACTACTCCGCCAGCATGTTAAATTCATCCTTATAATATAATATATATCATGTATCGTGTCTGCAATCGGCACCCAAGGAAATCATTTAGACATCAAGATACAAAAAATGCTTTCTGTCGAACCCCTCTCCGCACACGACCACCCTATCAGAGATTGCTCATTACCTTTGCAAATTAAATAAGAGAATGGGAGGAGGAGAAATAAGAAAAAGTATGTTTCCTTCATTATTTTTTTCGTTTCAATTGAACCTCATTTCATTTGCATTTTTGCACCATTTCAAACATTTGACTACCCTTCTGCTCATTACAACAATGGATGCAGTAACGGCATTTGGAATTTGTCTTAATGAAATGAAAGAACATCGCAGCGTATCTTATTGAAAATGTCGTTTTTCTATTTTCCACAAAGTTTTTTCTCTTCAGAGTCCAAATTCATGTTTCTTTATATCTTCCTTCGGAATATTATATGCCCTCTTTAGTATTTAATGTGGATGGAGAGAAAGCATGGATGAATGAACATATTACAAATTTCACTCTTACTTTTCGCTCTCTCTCTCTCTTCACAATCCAACTCATACACAGTCAGTGTCATAATAAAGTGCCATGTTTCTCGAGGAGAAAAGAATAAAATGGGTGATGTAGAAAAAACGTGAATTCAACAGAATAAAAAATGCTTCCAAGTGAGAAAACCTATTTTGCTTGGAGTAGGAAGAAAACAGAGTCACGACGAATGAAAAAAAGTCCAACTCAAGTAGTTTTTTCTCTCTATGGAACATACATAACATATAGAATCCATACACACATGGCTCTGTCGGCATTTCTTTCTTCAAGCTCTTTGGCAAGTAGTGTTTGCAAAAAATAAGTGTGTCACTGGCCCTTTCTTGCCATACCTTTCTTTTTTTTCAGCAGATTCCTTTGATATTGAACAACCATAAAAAATGGATCAATTTAAGTGGTTTTCTGGTTAAAACCTCTTTTCAATACAAACTCTTGGTCTTTTCATACAAAACTGACAATTGAAAAGCTGGATTTGGGAAATTGTTGATGAAAATGGAGTTAAAATGTGGCAAAGACGAACTCTTTCAAAATTTACACCCTTTTCACCAACTAATTTGGGCACATTTTATATCAACTTTAACTTATGATGATAACTCTCAAGTTAGGCTGGCTGATAAAATAAGGTGTTGGCAATAATGTAACGAATTTTGACTGAGACTCATTTTGTTCTCCCTAAGGATTTATTACACGCTGTTGTACTGAAACCGGATCTGGGCATAAGAAAAAATCTGGAACTCCAGCTTTATTTCTGAACAAGAACCAACAATAGAAGTACGATGAGGAATAAATGATGAAGATTGAGCATTCATAATTTTCTTCCTGGTTCTCATTTGTTCTAGTGAGTGAGATAAAAAATATGTTTTAACACCTTTCTTAATAAAACGAGGGATTATCAATGATTAAATATTTTTGCCTTTTCCATCCTATTCATGACAATAAATAGTACGCTAAAACCAGTTTCCGTATCTAGCTCATCACACTGAATTTTAACTAGGGTAGCAAGTGACTCAATGTGCAGACGCACAAGGTGTAAATTTTAAGGGATTATTATACATAATTTTATATATGAAATTGTTCCGAATCGTATTGGAAGGAGATGAGTGTGCAGGCAGAAACACACACGCACGCACATTTAATGTAATAATAATAGCATTTGGTGTTGCGTTCTCCGGTGTACACAAAACGCGTGAACTAATGAAATTGCATGAAAATATGATGGTGATGATGATTGTGCTCGTGGCAAACAACCACCATTATAATAGCATGATGGCGATGATTATTATGTTATGTTAATTAGCGAGCCAGCATTTTGTTTTCTTGGCCAGAAGTTCACTCCATCTCTATTCCATTCATGCTTCCTTCTTGCAGATGAAAATGAAATTTGAAACTTTTCTGCTGCCTTAGGTTCTACGCAGGGCTTCTAGCCACGAGCCTTCTTGTTTTAAAGGAATATGAATGAGGAAAAGGTATAATTTCTTAGGAAGAGAAAAAGCAACAATTCGGGACTACATTGACTGAAACTAGTCTTGAGTGGAGTTGGCTAGAAGTCGGAACCATTTTTGGAACTTGAGATGTTCATCTTGATCACCAGCATGGTCTTGATATGATGATTAGCATCATATCACATCAAGAATAAACGCTGACACCACCAGAAACTGCTCAACTCTCCATGTCAGACGTCATTCACAAATCAAAACTGAATGTGGTACATGACGTGGCCATTGAAACACGTACGCACTAGTTGTAATTTTGAGTTTTTTCACAGCTAGCTCTAGTATTTCAATAAAAGTAACGGTAAAATGTGTCTCTGTCAAATCATACATACTTATCAATCACGCTGACTATCTTAATGCTACACAAGTTTATCAATATCACTTTTTGATGAAGGTGGTAGGAGGAAAGGTTAATGACGACCTTAATTACTAGCTGCCTAAGCTATCTACCTACCTCGCAGTTACCTAACGTGTTTGTTACCTTCATGCCATTAATTTCGCAAATAAACTTGATGCTTCCAATCTCAAAAGACAGGACATGATTAAAACATGCTACTGTATTCACAGGTCCTCCATTTCCTTACATGATGGCAAACAGACCAAAATCTAATCCGAATCAAAGTTAATTGCCGCCATAAAGGAATCAAGGTTGGTTTTAAATTGTGTTTCTTCATCAAGCCATTCTGTGAAAAAAACTGTGGACTCTGTTGAGTTTCTTGTGATTTGATGATAGCACTTTCATTTTTCCCTTTTATTTTATCCATGTAATTTTCAATTTCATTAAAATATGCATTAAGATACGGAGAGTAATTTGTTTCATGAGAAAATCATATGTTAATACGCACTCACCGACTTACTCATGGTCATAGTCACAAGACGACACCATTGCAAATAGCAATACTAACATTAACCTACCTACGTTTGAAAATTAAGCGGAAGAATATCATCAGTTGTGCGTAAAGATAAGAATGAATCATTAAAACATGAATAAACGTAAGCAAATCACTTTTATAGTCGTTTACATCATTAGTATTATAGCAACCATCCAAAGGGATACAAACCGAATCTCCTTAGTAGAAGTCTCTCTGGAAGGTGAACGCATAATATTATTTGTCCATCATTGTGAAATGATATTATTTCATATTTATTGCTTTTCTGCAGTGAAGTCAACAAAAGACAAAGTGGAGGCATGTGAGTACTCCGAGCAAAGCTGAAAGGAGGAAAGGACGAAGGACGGCTGCTGTCGTTGTTAAAATGCTCCTTCTTTTGATATTATGCACACTTGACTTTAGATAAGATCGCAGGAAAAAAACGAAGAAAACCGAGAGGGAGAAAAAACAAAGTTTATCTCGATAAATGATCACAAACTCGAAGTTGAAACCAGAGGAGTTGGTCTAAAGGTCCATTTGATTTGAATATTCAAAAAGGTAACTTATTTCCCTACCTGTCTCTCTGTATTATATAATATCAAGTGAGCAAGCAAGGAGAGAAGGATTATATCAAATCAAACAGGCAAACACACAATCCGGTCCGATATGGAAGAAGAATAATGCTTATGATGGCAACGGTGATAGTAACCTTATGCCACGCATGCATGCCAACATCACATCACATCTTCGTCAACATAAGCATCATCAACTTTACATCCTCACAACGCTACATTTAATACAATTATTTCAGAGTGGAATCAAAGAAAGTGTGCGTACTCTTGACTCAAATCTGCATTCTTTTTGTTCCTTATAAGCATAGTATCTATATGTATATATACAATCGCACACAGTAATAATATATCAGTCGTCATCGTATCATCATCATCATTCAACATTTGCTCTCGGCGAAAAGCAAAGACGACAAAAGTTGTTGAAGCCCTTTTTTTGTAAAATCCTCGTCTCCTTTTCATTTCAAATCCTAAATGATTTACGCCACACAAAATAAGCAGATACGTGTATTTGCATGCGTATAGCGTATAATACTTCTTCCTATCTCAACTTTTCATCTCTTGTCCCTACATCATCTTATGCTAATTATCTATTGCACTTTCATTTGATAAATACATTGTCTCTCTCCATTTCAAACATTATACAAGTTTTTTTGCAGGTTTGTATAATATTTTTTCGTTAATCCGTGATATCCTTTGTAGTTTCTACTTTACATAGTTTGAATTTTGATAGCATGGTTTTATCCAGTTGATTTTTTTTTGCTAAAGAGCCAAATGTTGGAAAAGCGTTTTGTTTTTGCAAATCAAAAAATGAAGGGAAAGAGTCAAGCATGTCAGCTACGAATCATGATGAAGATGATGGTGATATGTAGATAATGTTTTCCAATAAACGCAGTTGAAAAATAGACTTGTTCACATGTGACTATAACGATGATATGCTGCTGTCACAATAACGTGAGAACAAGGTGTAAAACACACCACATGTGATCACTCTTTGCTCCCTACATAACATGGCTGCCCCCTATTTTTTATATGTATTTGTACAACTGTTTGTCCACACGTTTCCTTACCAGCATGCTACAATTAACGCTTTCAAGCTCAATCAAATTCATCCCTTCACGTTCCTATTCTCTTGGCAACAGACTACAACAGCTTGTTTAAAAAAAGTTGACAACTAATAATGATTCTTCTCCGTCATTTTTCTTCCTTGCTAATCTTTTCTTAGCACTATATGTTTGACCCTTTTTTCACAAGATTTTCCATACCGATTAGCCTTGTTTCCTTAAAAAATTTTGCATAGCAAAAATTCCCATTTTCCCACAATTATTTAAGTCCAGCTGTGAGCTCTGACTGGCTAATAAGCATGCATACTAATGTAATAAAATAGTGTAGGAAAAACGTTTCGCAAAAAATTTGATGTCGAGTTTGTATGCTGGATGCTGTTGAATGTGATGGACGGAAAATGTATTAACAGAGGATATTATGTCTTTTTTAAATGTTGCGTTGCTCTTTCCTACCCTGATGATCCGATGGTGGGTGAGAGTCTACAGAAGTGAGTAGACTACAAGGTATCCAACAAGGTTGATGAGCAAATGCATTCATCGTCAGTTCAACAACGGTGAGTTAAAGTAAAGCCTGGTCATAGCCCAAGGTCATAATGAGTCAAAAAGGATAATTACATGGTTTGGTCATCTCCTGATGTTTCTGTTGATGGCGGCTATACACCACTACATCAAATCATATGTATCTAACATAACGTATCCTCTGGTTTGATTGTGGAATGCTGCATTTCTACCATCCTCTTATCATTTTTCATGATAGACTGAGAGTGACTGCCATGGCAAAAAAAGAAAATGCAAATGGCCGTCGTTGGTGATAAAGGTACTAAAAAAACCGTACTAATTTCCCCAGCGGACAGGAAGGACAGAGGAGGACAACCAACATCAAACATAAAGCTGTCTCCTCTTCTCTCCCTCCAATTTTCACAATTTTCATTCCGCTGACTTTGACTTGTCAGCGAAGGAGAAAAGTGATGCGGAGGTGGAATGAAATTGCATAGTATTTCAAAATTAGATAGTCTTTCCCACAAAAAAGTGGGCAGGCTGGCACAATGGTGTCTTCTGGCGGATGTATGTCAAGCAAAATGAGCTATATGGATGGACTAAAAGACATTTTGATATTTCAAATTTTAAAATTACCAAGAACATCACTCCAATGTAACGTTGGTGTAGCTTTAAGGCACAAAGGTGTTACTGTCAAGTCAAGCTTGGCTAACAATGAGTGATTTTTCGCATCATTATAATTTTTATATTTGCATCGTTATTAGCACATAAAGTAACCCTGAGTCCCGTCCTTTTGCCCCATTCTAGGAAAAAGTAACGTTCTCACAATTTGTCATGAAGAACAACACTGCAATTACTCAAAATAATACGAAAGGCGGAGGATGACGATGATAATGGCTGTCTCCTACCGATGATGTCCATCAATTCATGTAGCCATGTTTCCAAATTGTGGTAATTATTCCGCGGGGCAAAAAGAGCAAGAATGGAGAAACAAATATTTTCGTGCACTTTATACAATGCGATCCTCACTCAGTGTGCTTTACCTTTTTCGATAAAAATTACAGCGACTATAGCTTTGCTCCAGCAGCTAACCTGTCCTCCATCCAATAAGTCAACATTGCTATTCACAGAAGTTGCTTCGGGATGGATAAAAAGTGCACTTTAAAAAACGAAATCCAATTATAAATCAAATTTGGATTCTTTTATGGATTTATCTACCCATTTTTGGAAGTGAACACTTTCCACCACTTATTCGACTGCAGTAAAAATGTCCTGTTTTTATAATTCGCTTGCATGCATCATCACATGCACCCAAAGAATGCAGGGCCTCAAGTGCTATAGTTTGGTGGTGATTACACACCAAACTTCACGAATGGGAACTGGGCCAACACCCAACAAGATTATGAAGATTCTCTTTTGATCGCGTATTCTTTGATTTAACAGCAGATAACTATCGATTTAAGTTTACGATTATTTCGGGCGGATTTCATGATAATTTTCCAGTGAGTTCAGCGGAGGCAGGTGACTTACTTGACTGTCTTTAACAGTCCTTGTGGGCATGAATAAACAAACAAACGTTGAATTAAATTATATGCATTTGCACTCAGAAAAATGATAGCTCACGATATGATGGTTATCCGTGCATCCTTCTTGATTGTGAGTTACACAACTGACTCGCAACGTTTAAAATACTTGAGCCTCTGGATATTTTTAGCCTTCCAAATAAGGTGCTTTTTTAAAAAGAAATAATGGAGTAGCAGAAAAATTAATGGAAATGCTACCAAATGTACCTTTGATTCATTATTACAAACTCTCCGTATTTCCCTACTTAGCTGATTTTTAAAAAAACAGAAAATTGGTAATCATCCTAAAATCATATCTTTTCACACATTTGACGATGACGACCTACATATGTATAATATATAATTATCCAAGTTTAGGCTTCAAATTTTTTTCCTTTACCAAATTTGGTAAAAAACGAAATAAAAATGGTAATCATAAGATGGGATGCGTTTTGATTTGCATAAAAGTTTGAGTAAATTATTGGTCAAAATTTGAAAGTGGACGTTCGTCTAAAAATCCGAGAGACTGGCTCACTCGGTGGTGTTTAAACCCACGATAATTATGGGCAGGCGAAGAAACAATAATACAAAAGTGTAACCAGTTTAAAAACCAATAGTTCATTGTTGTTAACGTAGCATGGATGAGTTGACTGTGCGGTCAGCGGTGAAATGATGATGCTATCACTTTTATGGTTATGATTATTATTGGTGGAAAAATATAAAGGAATTTAAGTGACTAGTTTTACATAACCTTGATGATAATCAAGGCCAATAACAATAAAATTTAAAGGAATGATCAAACAAGGCTTGTGCATGCTGTTCAAGAAGCAAAACCACAAGTTAAACCGAAACAACCACAACAAACCATCCATCGCATCGGCAATTTTATTCTTTGAAAAATCTCGACTGGATTCAAAAGAGGAAGAAACAGGAGACGTACAAAATTCCTTTTATTACGGATGAATGGGATGCTAAGCAATTAAATTATATTGTTATTAATATTTCACTTATCATTTGCCTCACCTCAGCTATTGGCATCGCCGTGAATGTGCAACGGTGTAGGTATGCAAAACAAGTATAAAATGTAAAGAAATTCAAATAAAACGAAACAAGTTTAAATAACACTTGTCTGGCCATCCGCATCCGTGTGTGTATTTGCAAATTAGATGGGATAAAAAAAAGAGGAACTGTGAGGAAAAATTATTCAATATTTCTTGTTTTGTATTATTAATAATCCTCATCATGAACATAATACATCTCTCCCTTTAATCACGTTGCGTTACGCTACCCTGCAAAAAAGAAAAGACTGTCCTGTCATGAGTTGCCATGCGAATATTATTATTTGTGGTGGCAAAGGCGACGCGATCCGTCCCCGGATGCTATCAACATATTATGCTTTTTGCTACAAGAGTGCAATCAGAATCAGTTAATTTTCACATTTATTTATCTTTCTCGCTCGTATATTACCTTTGAACATTCCACGGGTTTGAAAAGAAAGCAAAATATATACGAACATTGAATTTTAGAAGAGGAGGACGGCAGAAAAAAACCTGCTTCTTGCTTGGCAAAATTAAATATGCAGAACCATCATCCATGATGGTGGTAAAAATGGTTAGCTTGTGCTTGTGCGATAAGCAGAAGTCCCCTCGTTTACGAAACAAAACGCATTTCTAACATAAGGCAAGCATTGCCACAACTACTGTACCTAAATACAATTAAGCAGTGCATAATAATTGAGAGGTTATTATCACTGAATACAAATTACCAATTAAGTTTGAAAAGGGGGAAAACACAAGTTGAGTGAGAAATTGTTTTCTGCAGTTTCCTTTACTATTAGTGTGCACAAAAGTCTTGAGCACAACATACAACAAGTACTTGGGTAGCTGCTTTTCTCATCTCATCCCATTCCGTCGATCATTAATCAATCATCAGATCAGAAAGTATGGAAAACATACAATCAAACTTTATTTCTCGTTATTGCTACTCTATCAAAATATTTTTTGCGATGCTTGTAAACGCCTTGAGCAAAACAAACGTTTGATTTGATAAAATATCAAGTACACTTGGTTCAATCAATTCCAGATTACATGACTAAGCAAGTGGATGTTTGTCCAAATGAATATTATGCAAAATAGTGAAAATATTTTTGATCTTTTGCATATTGTGTGGATTATAACATAGTAATTATCATTATCATAATCATAACAACTTAAGTGATTACTCATGTTGATAATTGCGCAAACATATTAGAATTCGTCCATCCGTCTTTCATACTCACTTGGCTAGCCAAGCCAAGCCGGTAGCTGTAGCTTATGTTCTCACAGACAGAATGAGAAAACTTTAATTTCTCTGAAGAAGCAAGTACCTACGTAAAATCCTAGTATATTTTTTCTTGAGCGATTAAACCTACAAATTTGCAAAATAATGGATGCATGGCTCTAAGTAATGGAACATCAATTAGAGTAAAAAATAGATTGTACAAAAGATTTTCCTCCTTCTCTTTCATTCAGATAGGAGACCAAGTTAATTGTGTAATAATTGGGGAAGAAAACGACTGGGCAACACAACATTTCCTAAAACAATGGCATAACATGTCGGCTCAATTGAATCCTAAATCAACTTTGGACAAAACCCAAGAAAACAGGTAGTAGCTCTTGTATTTCGCCATACTAGCCAAGCAGCCAAGTACAAACTTTTAAACTAATTTCCACATGTACATGCTATCATAGTTATTTCTGTGCCTTTCCTTTTCAATTGATCTAGTAAGCAAGACAAGAGAATAGCACAAGCGCAACTTGAAGAAGAGCAATAAAGCCCATTCCCACCTTTAAAAATGAAGCTGACAAACAGGAAATAATTTTTGTGATAATTGCTCTCCGTCAAGGTAGAGATGGTGTTGCGGTGTTTGACAAAACGTGTCTTATATACAAATTGATACATTAGCTACCATCATTCCTCATTATTTAATACATTATATCTGGTTTGGTTCCGACGCTGGCCGGCAGTCGTTTCAACGGGACTCTTTTAATTTGTTGGATGATTATTATGAGCTTACTACAAGGAAATATAGCCAAATTTAGGGAATAATAAAAATAATTGCAATCTTTTCCCTTACTGCTTTAATCCTCAGCATGTCACGTGTCGACGTAAAAATGATGAGGGTGCGATCCCAATCATAAAAACGAGCTTTAAGCTGAAAAGGTGCAGATTTTATGGGGATGGCTGTTGTTGGGAAATGAGAATTGAAAAAGTCATAATCCTTTTCTTTTGGAATTTTTATGCGCTCTGCCTTCGCCATCAAATGAATGACAGTACGACTTTCCTATAATAATATACAGACAAACACACGCCTACCACATTTGCGGTTAGTTTATGTGACCGTGACCACATGCATGTTGACGATTACGACTCCTTAAATGTCTTTTATCCACTACCAACTCAACAATAGGAAAACTCATATCTACTTCCAATTTGATAACAGTTTACGATCACCTTCTTCTTTGCCTGTTTGTTACGTAGTAAAATGCAGAAAGCTATCTGGTTTTGCAGAGAGGTTGATAATAACAAATCACAATCTCAATTTAAAATCATGAGTTCTCTTTCGCTCGGTTTTATTGTCATGTATGCAAAAAGTAGTGAGCCATCCTTGGCAATGCAGTACTACAAAGTTGCATAAACTTACCTAATGAAGTGGATTTCATTGCAGAATTTTTGCATACGAGAAAGAGATTCAGATAACATTTCGATTTTATGTTCAACGGATCGATGGGCGAGGAGGTGAGGAATGTGACATGAAATGCTGTGACAATTCAGCGTCATCATATCACCATTATACTCTATATTGCTTTTGCTACGCCTTTCTGTCCAATGTCATTCTCAGGTTTTGCAAATAAAAATTATTATCGACTTTTAAACACCGCGTGCCACAAACCTTATCTCTTTTAAATGTCACTATTCTCATTTCGCCAACCTTCGCACTCCCAAGAGCTATTTAAAAAGTCTTACAATTTAAAAAAATCTAAAACCACATTTCTCATTAGGTCGAAGTAAGAAAACAGGGAAAGATGTGATAAAAATTAGTATGTGTTGATAAACCTAACGCAATATTTTCACTGCCAATGTCTCAACAAATCGAGACATTTAGATCACCACAATAAAAACGGAAAAGTCCCCATCGGCTAAGTACTTATTTATGCATAACAATTATAAAGTGACTGTTGAACTCACAAGCAAAATAATTTTTCTTAACAATGCGTGAGTATAAATTGAACAAGTTGAACAAGGATTAGAAGTATGAGCGACCGGTCCTTAATAGTTATTCTTTTAAAAAGATATTATCAGGCTCAGCATCAATATCACGCTCACGGTATCAAGATAAATAGTGATAAATATTGATATTGGTTCTGTTCTTTGCTGTACACCAATAAGACTTACTATAAACGGTTCTGCTGTGATAACAATCTTTTATTTTAGTTCACTGAAAGTATGAGGTGTTCTTTCTCACTGTCTCTTAAGTCCTAACCATTCATCAACCGAAAACTGGATGAGTGTCTTCTCACATTGCACAGAGGTGGACGTTGACACTCTCTTATATTTAATATGCAATGCCCCCAATATATTTATACTCTCGAGGAAGTTATTATAAAACCTATTTCTAAATCATCAACTCAAAAAAGGCCAGGAGTAAGGAGAAGAGTTGACCATCATCATTGTTACTGCTGAAACCCAACTGGTCCTGCTCAAGGGTGTTGCTGTGTTGTTGATCGAAAAACAACAAATTTCACATTTCACCCCTGTTTACTTGGTTTTCGTGAAGAAACTTAAACTCGCCGTGGCTTAAACTACTTAATCGGATCGAATCGATCAAAATCGACGTGACAGGACAGTCGTCAAGTGAGTATTGTATAACAGTAGCAGAGAAGCAGCAACACATCATCATCCCCAATGCACATCTGCAACCTCTATTCTATCAAATTGCATTGAATTAAGGAGAGAAAGAGAGAAAAAATCGTCGTTTGAAGGATTAAAAGGATCAATGGCCAGGAAAGAGAACACCGCAATCTTAATCTGAACAAGACTAAGAAGTCGAAGCAATAAATTATGTTATGTTTATCCTGAAGCTGCTAATCAGTACATTTCAGCAAGAATCGCCATCTCCATCATTATCATCAAGATTTTCCTCTAGAGGAACTGGACTCTATTTTACCGACAAATAAGATTGAACGTGAGTGACGAGGAGGTGATATGATACTGCTCCTTCTCTTCATACCAGAACTAGATGACAATTCGGACATGTGGAAAAAACTGACCCCAAACCAAAAAATGTAATGTCCCATGAATAAATAATTTTTAAGGTGAGCAAACATCAGACCAACCAAGACATGCTTAAAACTAATGACAGAGCCACAATGGCAATTATCATTTTTCAAATATTTCAAGTTCCAAAACCTGGAAATTTGATACCATTTTCAGTTTTCTATGCTTTCAAGGCAGAGAGCAGATGGAAAGAAAAAAAGAGAAACAAATTTGTATATATGGTGTGAAAAAATTTGTGAAGAGAAACGTAAGCTTGCTGGTTCGTCATTAAAAGTTTCGTCAATTCACAAACAGACAAGAAAATGCTATTATTTTACATATCTTGGTTGGCAGAGTGGTCTCCCTAACTCTAAAAAAGGTGGACACGAGACGAGAGCTATTTTATTTTATTTTACTTCTGCTGACGATATCAACATTAGATCCAGCAACCACTTTATTCATTTAGCTTTTGTGGCATCGCATCACATCAGCAAACATGAAAAAAATGGTTTTTATATATTTTTTAAATGGTGGCAACCAGGCTGTTTTGTGAAGTGAAGATTGTAATAATTTTGAAATGTGCAAAAACCGGTGTAAGGGAGTCCCATAAATCCTCAGTTGATTTATGCATGTCTAAGCTCGGCCTGTTTCTCTTGGGGAATTTGCAATGAAATGGATAATATGGTGATGGTGATGTGATGGGCAGAAGAGAGCTCTTCAGCGTAACGCTGCTTTGAGTACCTACATACTTTGTCATGATGGGCTGGGGTGATGTGATGGTTTCCCTTAATAAATATTTTTTATTGTTATTTTTTATTCCTCATACAATATATCTACATGCGTTTTGTACATGCATTTTTTCGTTGAGTTGGATGAGATCCTCACCTATTTGTTATGCTGTATGCATAACATTACCAACAGCTATTTTATGTTGGACGAGTCCAGACAGACGTCTGTATCATATCGAAGCTACAATAATATATTTGCTATCTATCATTCATCTTCCTCTCTCTATATATTTCGACTTGACTTTAACTTCACTCTTAACTCATCGTCTTGCCAACGTTTCGTATCAATATCACTCTCCTCCTCCTCCTCCTTCTTTTTCGACTTCTCATTCATGCTTCTCCCAAACAAGACGAAACGTTAAGTACAGAGAAAAAAATATATTGAGTGCTCCAAGGCAAAAAGTGCACACATGTTTATGTATGTACACTATGTTATGTATCAGTCAAACCAAACGGAGCGTTCGCGTTCACCATCACCACCAAACAACGTCAACAGCCAGCAACTTTTTGATCTTTTCGAGATAACCACCACCACCACCACACGGTATTATCATAATCATTATTATTATTATCATATTCCCACAAGCTAAACAGAGGCTTGCTTTTTCCGTCTTCCCTTGTCGACCGACCGAACTATCTAATATGCTCCATCTCGCTGCTCCTCCGTCGTCGGAGCACCAGCGTCAAAATTACGACAAAGGAATGAGCGAAAGATACTGTGTAAAAAGCAAAAAGGTATACATTTTAAGCTTAAGATAAGCATTTGACATTTTTCATCTTGTCTTTTCCAAATATGTATATTTATCACGAAACTGAAGGAAAAAACGAGTGTTTCTTGACAAAAAAAATGTGTGTAACACAAAACACAACTGACCATCACAATTCAGTGGGGTAAAATCAAATTGCTGACACTAGTTCCAAAAATAAGGATACAAAAACCGAGCGTTCAGATTTTGACCTCTGCAATTATTATGTTAAGAATTTTTGCCTGTGTCCTGATATTCCGCAGTTTTTATTAAATGCTTTACATAAATAATGAGTACCCGAACGGTGATGATGAGTATCGTCATCAACACGTTCAACGATCAACTGAGCCTCTCTGGTATGCAGTATGTAGTGTTGATGAGTGATGTTGATTTTATGGCAGTTGAGGACCACCTTTTCAAAGTTTTTTCCTGGGAAAACATCGTTTCTCATCAACTTCATCCGACAAACTGTTACATTACTGTAAAGTTTTGTGGAAAAGGTTCGCCGTAGTAATGAGTCTTGCATAAATTTGTAATACCACTGGATCCCACCTTTTAATTTTTGAGTGGATTAAAGAAGAAGTTGCTGATCATCATTACATTACCATGTATACGACGACTTTATTGACTCAGTTCATTAGTACCAAACGTCATGATTCGTTTCGCATTTCCTCTATCTACAATCTGCATATTTCGGGAGCCGAGCTTGGTGACGTATTCCATTCTTACTGTCATCAATGTATGATCATGTGTCAAAAATGAAAATCGGATACGACAAAACGGTTTATTCAATTACAGAAGGGCTTATCATCATTTATTACGATGATGATGCGTAAGTAAAATAGATTGGCTTTGCAAATCCCCCAAGACGCCTTAATCATCAATTTCGGAAAGGTTTGCAGGATGGACCGAGACAGCAAAAAAAACTAGGATAATCTATAGTAGTCTCGTTGTCAATAGAAATGATAAAAGTGGCACACAAAGCATGAATGTGAGTAAATTCTTTATGTTTTGTGCATTCAAACTCCATAACAAGTTGGAGGAGTTTCTTTTTTTGGCGAACTGAACTTAACTATGCATCTGCTTAAGTTATCATCTTTATCATGTCATGTCATGGAATTGCATTGCCGATGCGGCACTAGTTCTTTTTTTCGCAAAATCATTGCTGCTATCGGTGAGGAAAAGAGTTGCAGAATGCAAAGTCAATAATAATGATGCATGCAGTTGCCAATGTTGATGATGATCATGCTCACGACAATAATGATGATGATTTGGATGACGGTCGTAAATGACTGATTTTTCCTATGCCTGGCTTAACAGTAAAGGACCACTGTCATGGCCAACAACGACATTATCAACAAAGAAGAAAGGAAGGGAAAGAAAGAACTGCATAGCAGAAGTGCGGTGTTGCAACTGATTGCACTGCAAAAATTCTTTGGTGAATGGGCACACTAGCCAACTTGAAAAAAGGAGGTTGTTCGACACTTGTACACACTAACTAAATTGACTTCTTCTGTAGTACAAATACACGGCTTCTCTTCATGAAGATGGACTTGTAGACGGACACCTATACGATCATCATAGACTGCAGACATTTGGCTTACCTACTCGGTCGTAGGCGTACCGTTAATAAATCGCGTAATGCCATGGCGATAGCTTTTAAAGATTAAACCTCTAGCTCGTCTTCCTCTTCCTCCTTTCTTTTATCATGCATGCCATATTAATTCATGAAAATTGCATCTTTCTGTCAAGATCCACAAGATTTTTGGATGCATGAAATATTCCTTGTGACCTGTCTCATCAAAACAAGGATGATGAGTAAATATAAAGCCTTGCTAGAAACGAATTGAAACATTGGCTGTGACAACAAAGTCATGTCATGTCATCAAATCAAAACGAAACATCATCAGTATCAATGGCCAATTATGCGCGCTCCAAATTCCTCCGATGAAACAATCCCTGCACTCTGTGAATTGGATTGAAACAGACAGCGTTTTGTGTTTGTGACCGATTTATTTATTTCTCTCCTTTGTACACAGGTAAGTCGTGATTGAGCATGTAAAGAGGAAGAGCAACAAGCCATTTGTAGGAGATACCGCATCAAAATTGGGCATTGAAAACCCATTATTCTCAACTTATATTCATTCTACGACGTTTGAGACAAGAATCGTGAAATGAATGATGAGATGAGAGCATGTCTTTTCTACACTTCATCCCCGACCCGGCCTCAGCTCAAGAAAAAGAATGATATTTAATGAGCTTTTCCATTCACATTGAGTGAGGAAAAACAATGGGGTGCCTAGAAATATGCCATTCATTTCATCACTTGGCTTGGCCCACTCTCCCAACTGACTGGACACCAAATCATGTGGCAGAGCGTGCTTTTTCATTTTTTATTAGTGTTACTTCTATTGCCAAATTCACAACTGATGTAGTTGATGATGATGGTGATGCCGACCTCTGAAAAATATGAATGACTTTCTATACATCTTTATCCTAATGCGATGGGATTCATCCTACCATAAATAATTTTGAAAATGGGATATCCAACCTAGAAATGCAATAAAATAACGGCAAGACACTTTGACTTGCATAGTCATCATCATCATCATCAACAACGACTCCTACAAAACTTGATAAATGTTTGACATGTACATTCGTATATAAAAATATTTTTTGAGCTCTCGACATGTTTCCCGTTCTTTCCCTGACACGATTTTTCCTTTGAAATAAAGGTATCTTCTCATCATACAGGTTAGTAGTCACCTTAGTCGTCATTTATTTTTTTGGCTACGATTACTAGTACGATTCTCCGATGTTTTTTTTCTACAAGAAACAGGGCCAGAGGTTTGGTTGTGAGAAAGAGCGTGCACGTCCATCAACATGACCATCAATTTTTGTGTTGTTTTATTAGTTTACAATGTGTACTCCTCACTCACTCTTTTCAAGAGATTATGTGCGTAGTTTGCGATAGAGATTCTTTCCTTTCG
>LJIJ01002171.1:0-30312 GCA_001718145.1 Orchesella cincta
TTCTCTCACAAACCGGATTCCATCCGCACTAACTTTGTCAATTCCTCAAATCCAGAGACAGAATAGATATGTATCTCGACCAACAACAACAAGTTTAAATGCCGGGCATATAAATTTACATGCTGAACACTGGAAAATTAACTTAAATGAATAACATGTGCCAAGTACTTCTTAAATGGCTAGCTACTACGTTACGGTATCAGTTAAAAATTCATGAATAAATTAGTCATTTAATCGAAAGTTTAAACTGTTTTCTACTTTATTAACGATACTCAACCAAAATCATCATCATGTAAACGGTATGGATAACATTAAAGTTATATTAAAGGTATATATATATTGAACGACCAAAGTAACTAAGCTAAATCTCAACACTGTCAGCGTCCTTCGTCCTCACTTCCGGATCCGTTCCTGTTACCCTCATCACTCTCGTTTTCAATGTTGTCCTCATCATCATTTCCACTGCTCTCGGATCCTTCTCCATCAATGTCCTCTTGAGGGTTATTTTCATTCTCGTTTTCTTCTACATTGTCATCATTTTCCTCCTCATCCTCAGAAAAATCATAGCCTTCCACCTCGACAATGAGACCGGTAGAAGAGTCCCTCTTGTATTTCCATCCTATACTTTTGTGTTCCCCAAACTCATTCTTATCGGAATCCCTCAAAATCAAATTCTGGAGTGATGGCATCAGTTCCCAAATATTGGATTCACATATTGGCTTCTGAATCCCGAGGACTGTAAGTGTGGCTCTGTCCCAGTTTTCTGTCACAAAATCTACGTCCAGATCGGTTAAAGAACAGAGTTCAATCAGCGTATCGAGGTAGCCATCAAGGTATGGTAAATATAATCGAAGATACTTCAATTTGGGCAAATTGATCCGAAAATCCGTATCTCTCAAGGTTGGTGGCAGAGAAAATCCACTTACATTGAGATACTCCAGCGAATCAGCGAACTGAGTCAGACTTAGAAAAAGTGGTTGAAACTTCACCATTTCTGTGTACTCCGTCCAAGCTTGGAAAACCAGCTTTTTGATTGGGGGCCGCTGAGCAACGTTCCGAAAGCGTTCTAACTCGTCAACGTCAATCCGACCACCTTTAAACTCCTCAAGGTTGGGGAAACTGTGCATTGCTTCGTAGAAATTGGGAACTTCCATCCGCTTTATGGATTGTGGAACAATACAAGAGCACAAAATTGGTACCGCAGCATCCTCCATGTAGCTCAAGAGCTTCATGGTTTCCAAATGAACCAGTTGGGGCAAGGGATTTTCGGCGTAGTATGCTACAACTGGTTCGGCTGGAAGTTCGGTATCGTAGTATTTGTGTAGTTCAAGCTCCAGCTTCCGTAAGTTAGGTAGGCGGAGTAAAACCTCTCGAATTAAATCTTGAGTACCCGGCGGCCAATCATAAATATTGAGTTCCAGCGCTAGGTAGTAAATGTAGTGTCCAAACGCATCCAATAATTGAGTCAGGCAGGTTACGAACTCTCGAAGGTGAGCATCTAGGTTAGGTTCCAGAGTAAACATACCAATTACGGGGGCCCGAAGAGTATACAAACCTATTTTGATACTTCTCCATGGAAAGGGATTTCCAGGGTGGGATTCCATGTCTCCTAAAAATTGACGGATTTTTTCGATTGACTCGAAGGCAACTGTCTTGTTATCATCTGGGGCACGCTTTTCAAACGATAACAATACCAGAGACTGATGATCTTGAGTGTCTACATATTCTTTCCATGATTTGCAAACTTTTCGGCATTCCACCAACGCAGCATCGTTGGAAGCAAGAAGTATAGAGGCAACCTATGTACATACATTAACGTTTATAACTTAGGATATTAACGTCATCAAAGATAATAAGTGGAGGAAAAAAAAGGGGGGAAAAAGATAAATACCTCGGGGCAAAAGCAACCGAGCGTTCTTTCTGAGGCCAGCAAGTTATGCATTTTGGTATAGTCGACGCCAAGCAACTTAGCCATGTCTTCGCAGAGTCCATTTTGTTCAAATACGTCTTTTCCAGACCTAGTGAATCAGTATCCAAAATGGGTTATAAAACACAAAATATCTTTAGTCAAATTGCTTCAATATTCTCACCTCCTCAGGCAAAGGGTCCACTGAAGTCACATCAGTCACCAACATCTGATGGTCCACAGGAGTTATTGTTGGTTGTTCTGAACGCTGCCCTCCTGGGTCCTATGCTCTGCGTCTTGTTTTTCATGCATTATAATTGAGCGATATCATGCTAAAGCCTAAATAAAATGCATAAAAAGCTTGTAGATTTTACTCAAAGGAGTACTATTCTCCTAAAGCTATATTTTTATAACTTAACAAAATTAAGACTACTACAATTACGACGTCTATGCATCTAAATTTCTAAACACAATTTCCGATAAACACAAAACCCCCAAAAAGTAGTCCACGCCCATCGCCACACATAACCACAATTTTTGCTTCAATATCGGTGGATGAGCGTCCATCTCCAGCCACAAGTTCGCGCAAAACGGGAACACCTTGCACGAGGACTCCAAACACCAAAATGTCATGTTGTTGTGTGCTTCAAAATACTATGTCACTCCCCACAACGCCCAAGATATATGCACACCAGAAGAAAGCTCATCCCTTTCATCTCATTGCTTGCGCTAGACAGAATAATGGCGAAGAAGGCTGTAAGATAAGCTATCTTTCCACCCAGCGAGTGTGCGGCGAGGTACTTGAACGCGACACTTTCTCTCACATCTTTGAACAGTTTGAGGGCCGAGACAAAGCCACCGTGTTGGAGCAGAATGGCGAGTGTTCCCAAAAGGAAGTGCTTTGTGGAGACATCACCGAGGCTGTTCTCACCAGTTCCTGGATAAAAAAACGACCCAAATTAAAAGAGAGTTACTCCATCGTTGGATAAATATATTTTAAATTATTCTCACCAATAACGAGTCCAAATGAGCACCAAATCATGATAAGCACGCTAAGCAATGAAAAAATGACATGTCCAATTATCCAAATCCGAGTGTCCAGGACTCTTAAAATCCTGAATAATCCTGTTAAACCTGTATAATATGAAACATTGAAATTTATGCATCTTTTGTAATCTTGTGTATCTTCCATCTTATCACTGCGATATGTCCGCTAGTGGAATAACAACCAGCCAGCGGTACAAATGCACAAGCCTCCGTGGGTCACCTTGCTCCTGATCTCCGCTTGAATCACCCTCACCTCCAGCTCCTTTTCTTTTTTCTCTTCAGGCGCTAGAGTCACAGTTGGTGGCGTATTGGTCGTCGTTGGCTCTTCAGTTGTGGTCGTGGTTATCACCGGAATCTCCCCAATTTCACAGCAGTCCAAGGCCGTGATATTCTTCACCTTGTTGAAACTCGCTAGGAGGTTGATCCAGTCCTTCCTCCGTTCAGTCCACTCATCTTCTTTCTCCCACATCGTTGAGCATTCGAATGGTCCAGGAGGACATGTCCATCCCCACATTCCTGATTTTCTACCCACTCCCTTCGTAACACACTCATCATACTCGAGATTGGGAAGGAGGCGTGAGTCTCCCTGGCCATATAGGGTTGATTCATGACATTTATAACTCGGGTAGCCCAAGTAGGCGGGCGTGAACAACCCCGTAAAATCTGTGGACTTGAAGGTGCGCTCGAAACTGGAATAGTGGAGTAAGCCACTCATCCTCACTTCGTAGTCATCCGCTGTGAAACTATTGGTGACGATGTAGATTAGTTGAAAAAATCCCGTTTCCTGACATTGTGCCTCGTTCCACCGGAAGCTAAAGTAGAGCGCCCTAGTCGGCGGCCCTTCGTAGACGTGAATATTAGGCCAAACGGATGAGGACCTCGGGGCGAAGGAGCAAGGCTGGAAGGAGACGCCAGGAGATTGATTGGAATGCTCTTTACAGGGAATATCTACAAATTCCAATCCGGGGACGCCCAAAGGACCAGTCATTCCTTGGACGAGAAGGCCGCTCACCGGCTTTTTGAATTCCAGGCGCATGTGGAACCACAGGAACAAACTAAATTGGTTTTCACTCTCCCCAGGCTTTTCCTGTTTGATTATGAAAACTCTTTGCTGGAGAGGAGAAATGAAACAATCGAGTTAGTTCTTAGGAAGCGGAAACGATACTCTGAATTTAGAAAAGTGATAAGGTTACTCACGTATTCAAAAATGGGTGAATTCCGATAAAACAAGAGCTTTCCGGGGTCGTAATTTCGCTCATCCTTCAGGGCTATGTTGTCCAGGATTGGAGCCCAGCGGAGGAGTTTTGGAGGGTAGTCACCATTCTCAGTTCGTCCCACGCAGAGGGGAATCACTCTGGTGCTGTTCCGAATCAAGAATCGGCCACGTTTGTAGACCTCCCACCACGCGAGGATTTGAGTGTGAGTGACTCCGTCGTACTGGAGGTTTGTGAGGTTCCTCTCGAATGCCTCGTCCCGGTAACAAAACGCGGAGGTGGAGAAGATGCTCCAAAAGACCAAGGAATAAAGTGCCTTTCTCCTCATTTTGAATTATCTTGAAATACTGAAGTTATGAAAAATTATGTAAACTAGATGCGGATAAAGAAAATGAATTAAAAATTGTTTAGATATAAATAATTTTAATTGATTTATAATCTCGTTGTCACTGGAAATATTGAGGATGATTCAGACGAAATAAAATGATCTTTCACCGGCTCATCTAATTTTAATGATTATAATTTTATTGATAACGTTTCCAAAGACCAGAAGACAGAAAATTTACATAAAATTTTATTGGGGTCGAGCAGCCGAGGTCAGGAAGCAGAAGAGAACAGCCAAAACTGGGGAAATGATGACTCCAACGGCTCCACTAGTGAGACTGTCTCCTACATCGCCGCCGCTGCCGCCACACCACCTCCGCCGGTACCGTTGCCTCCACCTCCAGAACCACCTTCCTTCAAGTTGCAGTAATCATTCGCCTTGTTGCAGTTGTTTTCAGAAAGGCAATAGCACTCGGAGCCGTCAATCATCTTCGGTGTGCCATCTCCGGTTTTCCAATCGGCCACGTTTTCATTGCAGCCTTTGATTATCTTGCCCCCCACAATCTTTCCTTCACACGCAACATCGCCATCGGTACCGGCACAGGTCACTGAATCACCTTTGGCTTGGTCCCAACAGTCCAGTCCTGTAAACCAAATTGAGACACGAGTTAGTTTAAACGCTTATCTGCTCTTCTAAAACATTGTTGAGCTTATCAATAGACTTTAGAGTTACCTTCAGCAGCACGCCGCTCACCACCGAAGACCACAGCCACGACGACGAGGAGATACACGAGCTTCTTGGAGAACAGGAACATCTTGAAGAGTTCCTCCAGATCAATTCTTCACAAACGACGGAGAACTGGATGGGATGGTTATCAAGATGTGGAGCACTTTTTCCCTTGCAAAAATACTTTGGTAAGCAATGCGCTGATAAAACAAACTTGTCACTGGGTGGAAATCACGAATGTTTTGGTTGTTATGATCAGCTGATGACTAAAAAATAAAATAAAAGGAGTAAGACAAAAGTTGAAAGGAGCGACATGTCAAACCCATGACGACTGAATGTGAATGGTGGAGAAATGTGCATTTAAAAAGGGTGCATTTTTTGTTTTATTTTCGAAAGAACTAATTTATTAGTCAGCTGCTTTTGAATCTGAATATTTGTGTTGATTTGAAGTGGAAATCATAGTTATCTTGGAAAATTGTTGCTACAACTTGCTCTCGGCTGTTTTGATTGTGGATAGAAAGTTTGATATCAAAAGTGGACTCATGGCGTCACATCGTGGAGATGGAGACAGTGACAGGACCAACGACCTCGTCAACCGTCTGGGGGAACTGGCAGAGAAGATGTCGAGGACTTCGGTGGCGACCCGCCAGATTGCGGAAGCCTGTGACAGCTTAGCGACGAACTTGGAAGGCCTTGCTCGTGGACAAAGGGATATGGTTGCGACTCTCGGACACCTGCTTGATCTTGCGAAGAAGTATCGGCCAGTAGTCCCTGCTCAACATGCTTCTGAAGGGAATGAATATCCGGTTGAGGTGGATCTCGTTGCTGCTCCGACGTTGGAGGATGATGATGCGGTGGCAGCTCCGGCTCAGATTGAAGATGGAGGTGATCATGAGCCAGCTCAGGAAAACGAGGGAGGGGAACCTATCGACGTGGACTGCATGGGCAGAGATTCTTCATAATTATTGAGTGTAAACTATTTCTTATCTTGTGTAAAACAAAATTAATTATTCCATTCCAATCTGCCTATTTGTAAAGTAAAAAGAAGGGGGCAACATGATAATCTGCTTCATTTTGTGTTCTGAAATAATAAATGTTTAGTAAATTATACAGCATTGATTCCCTTTCATTTATTAATATCCAATCATTTCAATTTTAACTCAAATAGTCTTAATTAAAGTGCATATATTCATATTAGTTTGGTTTTTTCACCATTCACTCATTGAATATTTGGTAAATTGCAAAGAATATGGTGGAGGTGGAGGAGAGAAGTGAGATGGCGTGCATTTTTCAAATTCAAGGTGTTACCAAAGAAGCCAAAATATTTGGGCATTTTCATCAGGGTTTAAAAAACTACAATTATCAGCTTGCATTTAAATACATGAGCTGTCGTTTTTTACGTTTTCTTGACGTACAGTTACTTTAGCAAAAACGTTCATTTTAACTTGCTAAACATCTCTTCATCGTGGTCCAGCCGATTTTGATCATGGGGTCCGGTTCTTCATCAACACCGAAACCTACTCAAGAAGATATAGGCAAAGAGTTCTTGAAGGAAATGGAAACCGCTCTAAACAAAGGCGGGAAGAAGCTGTGAGGAAATGTCAAAGGGAGGCGTAACCTATTCCAGAAGACTTGGCCCTTTGGAGACGCCGCATCATGCCGCGCGGGCTAAAAAACTTCACGAGATGTTCCGTGTGCTGGAAACCAACAAGCCTTGGGATTGGGGCAGAAAAAAAATAGTCCTGCGAACCTTTGGGAAAGGGAGATGAAGATCACTCCGACCAGATGCTAGGAAACCTGGTGCTATAATGCTCTGTGAGGATGACAGGAAAGGGGGATCAAAGGTCCGGCGAAGGAAGCAGCAAAGGTGATCATTCTAGCCTGCTTATTGGTGTAAATATTTCTTCATACTCTTTCTTAAAAAAGCTTTCATTCATTTCTGATTGCCAAATTTATCATTCAATAAAGTGAACTTAGGATTTGATTAAAATGGTGCATGATTAATTGCGTCTTTTTTGGAAATAAAAATGTTGGATACTAAAAAATGATAGCATTGGCTTTTCTTTTTCATTACATAGATTTTAGATGACATTCCATGCAATTCTAAAAATAAGTCAGATTAGTTAGCTTTTTTCATCATTGACATAGCCGCTTTATCGCATCTCAAGATAGCCAAAGATAAAAACATTTGATAAAGAATTTGACGTGACATCATGATACACTCGAAATGAACGGGACACAAAGCCCCATCGTCCACACAAATGTAGCTGAATATGAATATAATGAATATCTGGCTTTGGGGAGCGTGTGATTTCTTTGCTGCTCCGATGTGGAGGCTGAATGGCAGCAGCTCCTGTTCAGATTGGGAAGATGGATTGTGATCATGAATCAGCTCAAGAAAACGAGGGGAGGGGAACCTATCGACGTGGACTAGTGGGAGAATCCAAATATTGAGTAAACCACATCTTGGTGTAACAAAATAAATATTCCATCCAACTGCCTTATTTAAAGTAAAATGATATGAGGGCTAACATGATAATATGCTTCTGATAAACAAAAAGTGAGTAATTATACAAATGATTCCCTTCATTTATGAATATTGCTATCATTTCAATTCTAAACTGGAAATGGCCTTAATTAAAGTAAAGCCATAGATTAATTATGTTGGCTATGTTTTTTCCCCATCACTCTCATGCATTTTAGTAAATTGAAACGAATGTGGTTAAGCGTGGGGAGGAGCAGACAGTGAGATGGGTTGTATTTTTCAAATTCCACTTGGTACCAAACGAGCAAAATATATGGGTATTTTCATCAGTTTTTTTTAAAAACTTCAATATCAGCTGCATTTTTGTACATGAGCCATCTGTTTTTGTGTGTTCTGACGTACAGTTACTTTTGCAAAAACTTCATTGTTAACTAAACATCGTATCTTCCAGTTTGATATGGGGTCCGGTTCTTCCGTACCAGAAAGAGATCGGGAAGAAGCGGTCACAGAGTTCCTAGCGGGAAGTTGACGGTCTTATCGACGATCTCGGGAATCATGTCAGGAGATAGCAGACGGAAAAGTACAAGATGAAAGACACAATATTTGAGGATGCCTCATCCTGTCGCAAATGGAAAACAGTTTCTTAGCGGCTTGTAGGGATCTCTTCAAAACCATTCGTCCTTGGGAAGCTGATAAAGGAATCCCTGAGAATCCGTTGGAGAAGGAGAAGAAAATCACTCCAGCTCCTGTTTCCGTTGAGAAAGTTGGATCAACTTCCGCCAAAGAAAAAGTTGGGAACGGTGTTGATTCTGGATGCTTTGTAATGTAATGATTCTTCATACTCTTCTGTAAAGAATTATATAATACACATTCATTTCTGATTGCCAAAATTATATTCAATAAAGTGAAAAGTAGGATTTTTAATAAATGGCTACATGATTAGTTGTGTCTTTGTTTGAAATAAAAATGTTGTATTTTAAAAGATAGATTGATTCTTTTTCATTTACATAGATTTTAATGACATTCCATACAATTTTTAAAAGTCACTGTCATATAGAAAAATAAGCCAGATTAGTTAGCTTTTCACCATTGACATAGCCGCTTCATCGCATCTCCAGATAGCCAAAGATAAAAACATTTGATAAAGAATTTGATATGACATCACGACTTGGATTTGAACGGGACACAAAGCCCACCACCCACGCAAACGAAAGCAAGAGTTGTCTTTAACTCGAACCACCTCCAAGAGCAGTTTGAAATTGTAATAAATGTGGTGGAGGAGGTGGATGCAATGTATCCGATGCATAATGCATTCCTAACTTTGTATGTACTTTACCCACACCACCTAAAAATATGAGACAGTTTTCTTATGGTTGGTCCGCCGCTGCCACCGCCACCGGTGTCGGGTACCACCGCCACCGTGTCGGCTGCCACCGCCAACCCGTGGACGCTACCACCGTGTCGGCTGCCACCGCCACCGTGTCGGGTACCACCGCCACCGTGTCGGCTGCCACCGCAACCGGACGCTACCACCGTGTCGGCCTGCACCGCCACCGGACGCTACCACCTGTTCCGCTTGGAGCTGAAAGCATAAATACGCTACATATTGTGCATATTGTGTACGATGGTAAAAGAGTGCGTAGTCATATGTTGGTTTCATGTACATCGCAATCCACGAATAGTAGTGGATTTCTGTAGAAAAGTAAAGTATACTATCGCATCATTAGAGAGGAGTACCTATTTTAGTTGGGGATTTTAACTTAAGGGAGATTCTGGTGTATACAGATGATGTGTTGTTGTTGACTTGACTGTATTTTTGTATCACTCTTCTTATGCACAAAAGAATCTTTTGACAAACTTATGTCCACACGCACAATGAAGGGAAAAATGAGAAGATTCCCCAAATGCAGAAAATGTGCCGGGAAGTGAGTGGCTTAGTAAGATTATGGGAAAAAGATCATTCACTCTGAACTGGACGGTAATAAAAATAAAAATGTGTTATTGTTTTGATTGTGACAAGTGACAACATAGATTTTTACGTGTTTTTGGGAAATTAAGAAATATGAGTGGATATTGATTAGGTGCATTAATTAAGGGTGAATCATTCACCGTGAATGTATTCATGTAGAAGTGAGACTGCTAATTGACTGACTACTTTGTTAAGTGCACTTCCTGACCTCATGATTAAGCCATCATCAGATAATTAAGGGTGAGAAATGGTTTGCTATATACTTTGTAGTTTGGTTACACCGATCACACCTCCAATTGTATGTTCTATGAGTGCTAATTCTTTCGTCGTTTGATGCTTTTTATTTAGTTGACTGTTGGAGTCCGGGTTTCAACATCACCGGTAATTTTACCAAAGGCTGAAGATTTGGAGCTTGCAGAACAGTTAGTTAAAACACTGACGCTTGAGGGGAAGGACGCATCTGATGATGACATTAGAATGAAATTTGAAATGCCCAGCTTGAGGCTAATAGCAGAGAAAATGAGACAAGATGCAGCTGAAAAGCGATTAAAGGATGAAGCCAATAATGAAGTGGACGATGAAGATTACAAAAAGGACTAGCAAAGTTAGTGAGGTTCGCTTAGAATCAGAAAACCAAGGAAGACGACAACCTGGAAGAGGAAGCTGCATCACTGCGGAAAAAATGTTTGAAATCCCAGGAGGAATTCATGGAAGATTTCTTCAAAATTTTGGGAAAGTTCTTTTAAGCCGCATTTACTATCGTAGTAAAGCGTTAAAGACTTTGCCCTGCTCTTGCATTTGAAACCGTCAAAGTATTAGGATTGATGTTCCAGTAAGTTTTGTACAAGCAATGCAAAGCAAAGCAAGCATTAGTGACCTGACTTATAAACTTCATTTTGTTATTAAGCGGAATGAGATTCAAGGTTTATGTGTTATATTACTTTGATTTTAGAGATTTCTTCATCCTGCTTCGTTGGAGTACGTAGAAGAAGTTTCGAGAAAGTTGCTGCTGTTTATCAATAGAAACGTTTCTGACGGATGTGTAATTCATATTATGAAATAAGAAGAATAAGACATTGCATGTGGTTCAACGATTTGTCTTTCGAGTCGTCGGTGCTATAAACTTTGTGAAGATGCAGAAAAATGAGACACAGTAAGCAGCTTCTGTTAGTTCAATGTTTATAATAGTTTTCCTATGACTATCCAAATAATATGAGTATACCTAACTTTGATTAATCTTTAGGGATCTGGATCTTGATCTGGAAGAAGTTGAAAGGCAGTGTGCTCATTCTCTTCTCGATATTCTAAATTGTGATTCCATTAGGCCCATGCAATGTCCTCAATTTTCGAGATGGTCAATCTAAATTGGAATGAAACCAGAATTTATGCGTGGAATTGATGATGAATATTTTAAAGAATTGTGGAATCATGATCCTAGTGATGGCTATTTTCCATGGAAGAAGCGCCAAAAGAGCCTAGCCAGCATTGGCCGCGAGTTTCCTGTAGATTGGAGTTCCCCAAAGATAATCCTAGCACACGGAGTTCTACCCAACTAAAGCAAATTGAATTTCCAAAGGCGCAGATAGATGCTGTACCAACTGAAAAACATTTTCAATTGTAATCAGAATTGGCCACTTCTGCTAATCAAAACCATTTGTCAACAACAAACACAAGTACACCGCAAAATGTTAAATTTTGCTACACATGAAAACAAAGATCTGACAACCGAAGCAAACACAAACACTGGTCTTCGTAAGCTGATAACAAAGCATGTTAGCAGCAGACGCTTATCTATCGCAGATGACGTGAACGGAATAGCTTGTTTGCCCGTATCATCATTCCAAGTCTTTCGAGGTATCTACTGTTTAGAGTATCCAGCACCAAGAGAGCGAGACGTAATTGAAAGCAGTGTTCCCGATGTCATATCTGGCAAAACTAAATAAATTTTAATTGTAGATTTATCTAGTGTTGTGTAAATAAACGATTGGCAGTACAGTTCTTATACATATTCTCATACATTTTTAGTACAGTGTATATAACTAACCGAAAAGCGTATTGCTTCTGAAACAAAAAATAAAAGAGCATCGGAGCAGTTGATTCAATTCAAAAAAGTATACTAAGACGGAATCAAAACCAAATGAAAAGATGAAACCTCAGAGCCGTTCACTGTCCAATCTTTCTTTTTGGTTCTTTACAATGATTTATTTCTTCAATTTAATAAAATGATTATATAAATATAAATATAATTATATTATATAAATATAAAATAAGTGGATGTGATTCAAGATTTAAACAATTTTTACTGGAACTAGACATGTACAAAAACAACAACAAAAGTCTACTAAAAAGGAGATTTACATGATGCGCAATCAGTTCCTTTCGCAAATGAGATTATTATACCGGAAAAGTATGTGCCTAAGTATTATGCATAGCCATAAAACAAAGGCTCCAATGGTAATTCAGAATTCTCATGAGATTGATGATTCCTAAAAAATACAATAGTATATAACACATTGTGTTCATGTGTCCATATTCTCTGAGATAGCCGGAGAAGCTCTGCTTTACTAAAACGAATAGGAAACTTAACATTGTATGACAACCAGACAGCTTTCACATTCGTCCTGTTGCTTTCTCCAGCCACACATTTTATTTGACGTTGCATTTATGTAAATTCCAAGCTCAAACTTTAATTAGTGCTGAATTTTTGATGTTCTATTTATTAAAACTGCAAATAGAGTTGTGTACATGGATACATGAAGGTTTAAAATTTTCTTAACATTACAAATATGGTTTGATACATAGAATAAAAGCTCTAATTGTCACACAATGGAGAATTTACTTTGCTGTAAGGAGGAAAAAAGAAAAGAACAAAATATTTAAAAAACTTATATATCATGCAAACTTGGTTTCTCTGGTCAGTAGTCACAATACATAAATGAACGCAGCCCAGAATTGAAAGCATTTTTTAAGTCATTACTCGTTTTAACAATTATATCCGCTACCCCTTCGCAGCCATAGCTTTGGAAAAATTTCCAACAAGAAACTCCATCCGGTAATTTTGAAAAATTAGATAACTTACATTTTTTTGTGGCATCACCTACAATTGTGTAGCATAAACCTGGCAATAGCTTATATACATTTGTTACGATAACATCATCATTGTCACTTGTCGACCACTGCCTTTCGGTAGTACAGGTGACCTTGTATTTTTTTAGGTCAACATTGTTGGGGCCCAAAATGCCTTTCCTAATTAGAGAGTAAATCAGTTCACTAGGACAAACTTCCTTCACCTCCCTCAGTAGCAACTTTTAAAAATTCTGAAAGCTGGTCCTGCCTTACAACATCCATAAGGTACAAAACTTTCCGGAGGTGTTGAATTTCCCTCTCATACTTCACCATTTTTCGCAAACCCTTACTACGTACATTTGGCGATTCCGACTCTATAAACTTGTAAATCGGCATTATATCACGAGGCGCCAGGGACACTGGAGAATTAATGATGAATTCCTGCCACTGTGCAATGTCGTACCGACTTGTTGAGGCTGGAAATCCACCTCCTTCTACTAGCATTGTTACTCGTGAAGAACCGCTTTCCTCAGAATTCATAAGTTTATTAAGTACGCCTTCCAATGACGCTTTATCTGAGAGGTCTGTATTCTCTACCTCAACCCTCAATCGATCACTAGTTACTAGTACCTGGAATTTTCCGCCAAAAGTGGTTGTTGTAACCACATCGGTGCCAAAATTATTTACGAACCGATAGTATGGCAATTGATTTTTTGTAAAATTTTCTGGTAATTCATAGTACAGTGTGGTCATCTGCTTAGAAGGTTTGGAAATATTAAACGAGACTTGGAACCTTTCAACTTGCACTGACAAATACTGAAAATAGATAAAAATAAGTTTACAACAGTATTTACCAAGTAAAAATACATGAACTCTCATAAATTACAGTTAAGCACTTATTACCGCCGCTGCTTTAAACGAGGAATCCGAGAGGTTCAAACGTAAAAGTGGTTGAACAAAAACGAAGTTAATGTTCGTGTCATCCAGTATGATTTCACCGCTGAAAGCATCTATCAATTTCGTCTTATTAACAATATGCGATCGTACGTCGTCTGAAATGAGATTATTAAAATGTACTGCCGTTAATTAAAGGATTTTAACGGATCACAAAATTTAAACTAGGCATATGTCTGACCGCACCCGTGGAAGCTCCGTCAAAAATTTTAAGCTGATTTTATGATAAGAGTCGTTGTTATCACAGGTGAAATAGAAGACCACTTCACGTAAATTTTGCTGCGACTGCAAGTAAATAAAAAATTAATTTCAATTGCTTAACCAGCAAATGTTATGCAAAATATACAAGTTCATACCTGAATTGAAGAGAAGACCTCATTCACATGGCCGTGCTGCATGCTAGCTAATCCGGGTGGTAAGTTTTCACAGTTGGACCTTTGGCTGCTGATCGGTAACTTATATCGTTGAGTTTCCTCTCTGATAAAGTTGCATTCCCGATTTAATTCTCCTTTCAGAGAGTAGTAGCCGACATGGTCCTCATTAACGTAGTGCTTCAATTCGGAATCTGTCTTTCTGCACATGTGGAATTATTTTTTAAATTACGACACATGAAATAGAAGACAATACCAGAGGTGTAAGTTGGATCAGCCGAACCGAACCAAACCAAGAAAATTTTTTCATTTGGCCGAACCGAACCAAACCAATCAACTTTTTTTGGTTTGACCGATCCGAATCGAACCGAACCAACTAGATGTTTCAGCTGGGCCGAACCGAACCAAACCATTTAATATATTTTTGTTTGGTCGAACCGAACCAAACCAAGTCATACTGACATTTCCCACCGAACCAAACCAGCAACTCAACCAAACCAGAGCTCTGCCGAACCGAACCGAATCAGACAAACATGTCATAAAAAGGATAGAAACTGTGGCTTGTGCATTAAATGTTAATCCTATACTATTTTCATGCATAAAAAATAACCTCATTATGTTTGCAAACATGTTATTTACGTTATTTCTGAGCAAATATCATTGATTTTTAATTGACCATTGAATTTTTTGGAGCATGGGGCTGCAAATTTAACGGAAAATAATCGTTTTTGTACATTTCGTGTACTTAGTTAGACTGCGACATGTTTTTAACACATTTTAGCATATTATAAGTCGTTATCTTTCAATTACTTAATGTCAATGTGTTTCAAATTGTTATGTCGTACACAATAGACCTTAATATAAACTTAATCGGACTATTTTGTTTGTTTTCTGTTTTAAACCGAACCAAAATCTGATTACTTGTGCCAAACCAAACCAACCATTGTTCGGTTCGATTCGGTGGTTCGGTTCTGGAAAACCGACCCACTGGTTCGGCCGAACCAGCAACTTACACCTCTGGACAAGACTAACTATATATTAACGTACCTTCTCGGACTCGAACTGCATCATGAGCTTTTCAAGAACTGCAACACGATAACTACGAATAAAACAACTCGCATGTTAAGGCTGTTATAAACTTTTTAATGATATTTAAAACAATTAGATGGCGTCCCAAAATGACAAAGATTGTGATAAATAATCTTGCTGGCTACTGAAAACAATACAAGCTGATATGTGTGGGCTATGTGTGAGTGAAGAAGAGTGAAGGATACTAATATTCATAAGATGCTGCTGTAGCGCTGCACTGTCCGAACCAAGATTGTGTTTCAAATCTATATATAGATTCTCAAGGTTACAGCAGGCAGAGGTTTTTGAGCCAGCTCAAAGAAGCCACATATCACATGATTGCAACTTGCTTACAAGAAAACCGGATTGGAAGATTACCTACAAAAACCATGCACGCCGTGGTTTGGCCGCTTGTTAACATGTATAAGCCCAATAATAACAAATACCAACTTCATTCAGTAGCATAATTTCATCAACCGTTTTTGCAATAATGATAGAAAACGATTCGTAGTTGGGAACAACTGGACCGCTGTATACCTTTGTGTTTTTTATTGAAATTTGGATTCCATTTTAATTGCAACCGCATTTTGTATTAAATCATGAAATACGCATAAGTCGGCTAATGCAAATGAAGTAAACTACTACGCGATGCAATAAATAAAACACTGGACCAGATACAGTACTGAATAAAGTTTATTCTTAAATAATATAACACTTTCAATCATACAACTGCCAATAAATCCATTCCTTAACAAAAACAAATGGTATCCAACAGTTTGTCAGCAAGCAAGAACATACGTATATACTTTGTTACTTAAAACTCGTATAACCTAATTCTTGCTCGAGTTAAAAATTCCCTACGTATATTAGGGCAGAATTACAGTATTAATTATAGTGTTTTTTTAGAAAAAATTGCGTAACTGCAAACAAGATGAATAAAAATTCCAGACATCCCAAAATTTGGTCCAAAAACAAGACCGTACATAATCATTGGCCTATCTTAAACAAGACAATTAAAAACTGGGTCGTATTAAAAATTGCCCACATATATTAGGGCAGAACAATAGTATTAATTATAATTTTTAAAAATAATTGCAAAACCGCCACGAACAAAATATCTAGACCATCCAAAATTTGGTCAAAAAACAAGACCGTACATAATCAATGGCCTATCTTAACTAAGATAACTAATAACTGGCTCAAATTAAAAATTCCCAACATATATAAGGGCAAAATAATAGTATTAATTATAATTTTTAAACAGAATTGCGTAACTACAAACGCTATGAATAAAAAATTCCAGACATCCAAAATTTGGTCCAAAAACCAGACCGTACATAATTATTGGCTATTTAAAACTAAAACTGGCTCGCATTAAAAATTGCCATCATATATTTAGGGCAGAATTATAGTATTAAACTACAATTATTTTGAAGAATATGTTAACCTCAAACGCCATGAATTAAAACCCATGACATCGAAAAACACTTCTTACAGACGAAACAGTTATAGGCTTATCTTCAAAAAATAGGCTTTAAAAACAAAGTAATAAAAGTTACACTTCATCTACTTCATACTGTATAGTTACAGTTCAGTATTTAAATGATAATGAAATTTCAAAGACACTTAAATTTACTTTGATTCTGGAATGAGCCATACGCTTGTAACTTTTCTGGTTTTGCACGGTGTTAAGATGCTCGCTGATGAGCATAAGCCATCAAACACAATGCCGCTTTTTTTTATACAGAAAAACCGTTGTGAAGTGTGGCAAGCTATTTTTGGTGCTTTCGTTTGCTTCTGTTAAGTCACCATTAATAGTTGTATACGCAAACACTTTGTAATGAATACCTTGAATGATTTGGGTAAGAGGTAAACTGGTTTCCGGGAAGTTTTGAACGCTAGTCATAACAAGTGGATAAAAGAAAAACGAAGGAGTTCCTGCAAGTTTATATCTTTTAAAAGTCTTGCGCCACAATTGTTGCAATGAGAAGTCATTTGTATGTGCTTCGTTGAGAACTTTAAGAAGATCTGCAGGCGTGAAATGAAGTTCACTTCCAATGTCAACCACATCACATCGGTGGAATCAGCAGTATTCCATGCAAGACCTTCTGGGTCAACAAATAAGTAACATTTTTTGTTGCCACAGAATTTGTATCTAAAAATTAAAAACAGTAGAAGTACACTGAGCAATATGAATTTGTTTCACATAATGGTTTCGTTCAGTATAGTAATTATTACCTGGTTAGTGGCACAAACTCAAGTAGTTTCCCATAACCATTGGACATTTCGGACCCTTCAAATTGATAGTTTTTTTGGAACCATCAATGTTTACTTTAAAACATCCGCACCCAAATGGTTTTTGCCTTATCCAAATTGTCACTAAATAAAGCAACTATGCAATCTTGTACCACATCTACCAACAAGTCAGATGCCGCATTGTCGGTCAAAAAAAGTCACAAACGGAGCATTGTGAGCATAGAGCCCAGCCAAAACTTGAATTGTTGTGTCCATTGAGCAGGTATTGTCTAGGTAGACGGAGGTTTCATTTGTTAGCAGGAAACGTCCTCCCCATCTGACTAACGGAATGGAACTGTGAATGTTTCGTTTGTGGACAATGTACTGCGTCTCATTGGCTTTTTGAAAACCTCCCGTTCCTTTTTTGGGCTAGTGTATCCTTTGTCTGTAATCGGCAATTAAAAATACAAATTAAGAGATGTTGGTGTTTATATTCAAAACTCAAATAAGCGATTAAAATTTACCTGCTGATTTGGAAGGAACGACGTTGTCGGCAGTTTCCCAATCCGGTTCCTGATTTAATGCATCATCTGTTGAGTCATCCGCTGAGTCGTCCTTTTCAGGTGATGGTGCCAATTCTTCATCTTCTTTATCGGGTTTTGCGGAGTTCGATTCAGCCGTAGTTAATCCAAGTGTGCATGCAACTTTGTTACATAAACCTGGAATCACAAATTAAAAATTTCGTCAAGACCAAACAAGAAATACCGACTCGCGTTTGGAACACAAAAGTCAAAAATCTTACCGTTAATGTAATCTGCTTGATCTCTTACAAATCTGGAAACTTTTTGGTTCTTCCTAAACTTGTGAACGTTGTTCTTTATCAGTCCATGGTACTGTTCTAAAGGCATGTTAAAAAATGTTAATAAATACAACTGTTTTTTAGAACAACGAAATTAATTATTCTACAAATTAACCTATTGGATTTGTAGTATCTTCCGTTGCAGGAACCATGCAGCATCCAAAGACGCAATGAGAGACAATTGGGTAGTACGGCGCGATATGTACTTTAATGTACTTGAGAAAATCGGGAGAGTGAAAAGTGTTCAACGGCAGTTTCGGCTTTGCATTAACGCATTCTGCATTTTTGTTTTCACAAATTTGAAAAATTACTTCCGCAAACGTTCCAAATGGCGAACGCCTCCAAAATGGCAATGGGCCATGATCCTTAGGAAGGTTCTCCCACAACTGTTTTTCTGTAAAAATGTGAATGAGTTTTTAAGTTTTTGCTACAGTACATTTTTCATGAACACTGCAATATGGTAATATCTACAAACCTCCTTCTTTTGTTGAATCGTGAATGTTCTGCATTCGTGCTATTACTGCATCAGTTTTCAATTCGAAGCCGCACAATATCCCCACGTCCTTCAGTCGACGTTGGTAGCTGAGCATATTTCTACCAAGAAGAAACCGTCTTGCCCAAGCCATCATTATGTAATACTCATCAGACTTTCCGGACTTGAGATAAATTTTCTTAAGTTTTTCTCGAATCGCCTTCATGACGTGAACCCTGTAATAAAAAATAAAGTCATGGAGAAATTTACGAGAATTACAAAAGCTTTTAGGAGTCACCTTTTCTTGTATTATTACCTGCACACATGTATAGGAAAAAGCAAACTCTTTTCAATCTTCTGTTCAGTAAGAGAGTCCCAAAAGTTTTGTATATATACATCCAGCGATCCCCCAGTGAAAACCTTAATCGCTGCCGTTATCAACACCTGCAGTGATAATTGTATAATAATAATATTATTATAATATTTACTTGTAAATATACGAGTTAAAGTATGCATTTAGATTTTTTAAAAATTTACGGATGAAATATCACCTTGCTAAAATCTAGCTCCAGCTTTTGGATTCCAAAGAAACGCAAGTTACACTTGAAGAGTTCTTGGTAGCTGATTTAAAAAACCAAGAGCATTTAGAAACCCCTAACAGTAACAATAAGCAATAGTAGGACGGGACTTACCAAACAAAAAACTTTTTGAACCATTCCTCTACACTATCGGCAGTGTTGTCGGCAGTTATCATTTCTGTTAGTGGAATATGAATTTTTTTCGCTTTCCATCTTAAAATAATCGTGTAAAGAAGCAAATTCCTGTCGTCATATGGCATTGGAAATGGCCTTACTAGTCCTCCTGTTGAAAACGATCACATAAAAATGAAGCTTTTCAGTTAAAAAGTTACCTGTTTGTGTTTTGGAGTAGTTCATTATTTTTTCATTACCTGTTGCATCAACTTGCAATAAAATGTCTTTTGTTTGATGCTGCATCACGTTCAAAATATCCATTTGTTTCTTTGTAAACAAAACTACTTTTGCTGGTTTGCTTCCTTGCATTTGAACGTAGCCTGGAATATTCTTATCCGGAAATTTCAGGCGCAATTCCCTTTCAGCTGCCGCGAGGTCTTTGTACGCATCCTTGTGTAGGTCACGTTCTTCAAGTTTCTGCATTTAAAAAAAGAGTATATAGTATAATGGTATATACAATATGTGACTACTACCATCCAGTAAAAAGTTAATATAATCATGAATAACGGTTGGAAAGAAGGTCGAAACATAAGAGGTTCTCGGGTAAGATTGTATTAATTGACTAAAACCCTCATACTGTTCATTACCTTCGTTCTCATTCTTTGAATTGCAGTCATTTCTCGAACGTTTGCAAAATTTCCTGCCTCTAAAAGCTCCGGGTCCGCTGCATCATACAGTTTAGCATGTGCAGTGTACGGAAGAGTGTTCGCCACCATATCCTGTCCCTCCTTTTGTTTCTTGCCTTTCCACATTACTGACCCCGGTAGATTTTTGTAATGCTCTATCTTACCGTCAAACCTATTAAGTATTTGTTGTATCAAAGTAAAATGTAAAATAAAGTGTAAGTAAATGACAGTATTACAATGAATTTATAAGAAACGACTAAACGTCCCCACAATTAACAAATAGATAAATTACCGAACGTTGATGGTGACTTCAGCATTTTCTGAAGGCTTTCTATCTACAGTGAAATGCCACGTCGTTGTACACGGTTTCCGATTACAATTTGCCCGTATGCGAATAAAGCTGTGATTGGATCTGCTTGGATATGGGTTGTTTATCGCTCGAGTTTCAGTTGTAGGACTGCAAAACTTGTTGACCTTCCAGAAATGCTTTCTAATCACATCCATGTAATTTTCGACCATACTAAAATCTTCCTTGTAGCGACCTGTTGTTCCGGGTTTTTGATGAACTATGGAACGCCATTCCCCATACGGTATCTTCATCTCAAACGCTCGAGGAACCTTTGATGTGTCCAGTTTTCCACCTGAATAAAAACATGAATACAGCACGTACAAATAAAATATATTATGTAATATATTTTTATACCTTATATTTGAAACAAAAGTTTTTATGTATGACATACCTCTATCAAAATTAGGATCTTCGGAGTACTTTGGTTTCCTGTTTTGTCCTTTTCCGGTTTCCACTCTATTAATCTCCTCTGCTTCACTGTCACTTGACGTCTTTCCGGGATTCCTATATTTTACACGGGGGCGTGGTTTCTTCAGATGCTTTGATGGCTTTACTTCGTTAGTTGGATCACTTTTCTTTGGAAAATTCCGGCTGCTCTTATATTTGTTTACGGCTTCGTCTTCAAAATCACTATCGTCTGAGGAAGTTTGCACTTCCTTGCCTAATTCCAATTGAAATAAAAAAATTAATTCTAATGTTTAAGAAAATTAATGGTATTTCAAAAAAACATTATACCTTTGAAACCATTGTCTATAGTGACCTCACTCTCATTTTCGGATTCACACTTCTTGCAATCGTCTTCAGCGGACGTTTCATCTAATCGCAGCGTCTCCTGATGCGAATCATCCTCAGAATTCCCTTTTTAAAGAACAAATTCCCAGTATTAGAAAAGAAAATGTTTCAGAAAATAATTCGAAACTGTCAAATATTATGTATACCTGCTAAGTCGTAACTTTCAGTTTTTTGCTCCATCAGATCGGGAAAAGAAATCGAAGGATTGCATTTTGGACCTAAAATTAAAAAAACATTTCATTATCTTATATAATAAACAGTGTTTGAAAAATTTTAAGCAAAATATTTACCTTTTTTAACGGGGCTTTGACTTGCAGTTCGTTTATCAGCGGTAGCTTTTGGCGTTGACGTCATTGGACTGTGTTTCCTTTTTGTGCCAGGTGAAGTACTCCACTTCAACGTTTGTTCAAAACTCTTTTGTCCTGTTTGAAGAATAAATGAACACTTCAGTTTCATAAAATCAATGCATTCAATCAATCATCAATGCAATCAATGCAAGTGACCTCATTTGTTTCCGTACCAGAAAAAGTTTTCGGCGAGTACACTGCTGGTGGCGATCTCGAGCGTGGAGTTTTGTTAAATGTAAGTTGACTGAATTCTGGAGATGGATCTTCATCTCCGTCAGTGTGGTCGGATGTTTCATCATTCTTCTCATCACTTGATCCTTGGGAATCGGATGGTCTACAACGATTAATTAAGCAACAAAGATTAATCGTAACCTCATACACTAAATGTGTTTAATGTAGGTATGTTTAGAGTGTTGAACCAACATTTCATCTTCGGACAAGAACTGGAAATCGTCATCGTCATCATCAGTATTGTTTCCACAAATGTATGATTGCGTTTGTTCGAATGGTTTTTCTCCTAAATTATAAAAACAGAGCAAGGCCATAGCATACTTCTTTGATGTGAGCATAGTTGTTCTTGTTGTAATACTTTAAAGCAACAATTTACCTTGATTAACTGTTTCCTCAAGTATAGGAGGAAGTTTTTTAACACCCTGACAGTACCCACAGATAAAGTTGTTCAAGTCACTTTGTTCCGTAATACCCGCACAAGACACATGTAGGTCTTTCTGACACCGATTACCTACAAAACAATCAATGATGTATTAAAATCAAGTATAATATTTTTATACAACGCATCAACAGCAATATCAAAACAGAATATTCCGTACTCAGCATGCATAAGGGCAATGTTTGTATACAAAACTTTATGTACACTGTAATGCTGCTGTTCTGCATAGTTCTCTTTTTACGCATTTCAAATTAGGCGCACATTTTGCGTGGAGTATGGGTACAACAAGAATTTGTCCCAAGCTCTAAATATGTTTCTGACAATGAATTGAACTTTATATTCTTACATAAAATTCTTCCTTCCCTTGGAAGTTTTTTGATGCTCCGTTCGCAAACACAGCGGGTTTCGTCAACGCTAACAGAATCTGGGATCTCGAATTTCTGTCTTCTTCCTGCAATCTTATAGTACTCGTCCTGTACAATGAAATTCGAGTAAATTGTATTCTTAAAAAATAAATTTTGACACATAGTATCGTATTCGTATCATGTAAATGAAATTCTACGATGTAAGTACCTTTCGAGTATATCATGACGAATAAATTAAATGTATTTTCTAATTCTATTTTTATTTTCTAACCTTAACTCCTTTCCGGTTGTCAGACCAAACCATATAGAGTGTAATTCGATCGGCACGCTTTTGAGATTTGTTAGGGAAAAGGGCAGCAATTCCCTTTCCCCATATAGTATTGTCTTTATCGCAATCTCTTGAGGTTAATTTTCGCTGATCACCGCCACTGACGTCAAATAGTGCGTGCGCAATTTTTATTGCATCAACGCCTAATTTAGTCCACTCCTCCATGTTCGTAAAGATAATTAAAAATTAAGAACTTAAACTATCACATACTTAATGCTCGTCGAATTTATTTATACACTAATTTATTAAGGTACAAGTATTTGATTGCTGTAAAATCACTGGCACTGCAACGATTATAAGATTACAGTTAAATGTTTATTGAAATTTAACTTTTGTAGCAAGACGCGTCACCAATCGTGTACAAGAGTGAATGAAAATCATTCAGTCAATGCTGAATGTCCACAGTGAAGGTGCCGGATTACATTTGATAAAATGCGCATATCCATATAGTCCCGAGTGACTTAAAGGTTGGAGACTCACAAGCTACTGTCAATAGTTTGTACATTGTAGTTAGATAAGCTTCTTGCATTGCAAAAGGAGGAGGAGAGTAGTAATACTAAGAAAACAAAATCGCATTGCTGCTCCATTGATTTTATGCAGCTTCAATTTTGCTTGAACACGAGGTTGACAACAACCACCCTCATCTTGAAGAATGCAGGGCGCTGGCTCCTGCAGGCATTTACTTTGTAAAGCTTCACAATCATTTCTTACATTGAGCGAAAGTCCATGACCCTCTCTTTGTAATGCTTACTCACAAAACGTTTTTTCGCAAGATGTTAAACGTTTCATACATGTTGAAATTGTGATTTGCATTTTAAATTTATAATAGATGTATGTTATGAAGTGTACAATCAAATATTGCTTTCAGAATGTTCGTATTTTCGGAAATAGCCGAAAGAGCTGTTTCTTAGCCAGGCCTAGATTTATAAACCAATGTATTTACTGAAGCAACCGACAGAATGCAATACTTATGCATACTTACGATCCTCATCTAAAGCATTCCGGAGCTGGAGTCCAATATTACACAGCTTCAAGATTTATCGGCTTGCATATAATATCTAGCATAACATCGAAGATGCTCAGAGATTACAGTTCAACACAGTAGATATGATTCATGTAGGTACAGAATGGTGGCTTGACATCCCCATGCTAAATGTCCCCATTTGAGGTGCCGGATAACTTCCGATGAAACTCGCATATCCATCTAGCCTCAAGTTACTAAAAAAGAGGAATCAAAAGCTACTTTAATCATTTTGCACATTGTACAGATAAGCTTCTTTCTTTGAAGAAGGAGGAACGTAGTTGAAATAAGCACAGAAGATCATATTGCTTTTGCATTGATGTTATGCACATTCAAGCATGCTTGTACTCGAGGGTGATAGCAACCATACACATCCTGAAGAAAGCAGGACGCCGGCTCCTGTAGGCATTTTCTTTGTTCTTTTACATTGCGTTAGCTCCTGTAGGCAGTTTCTTTCTTCTTTTACATTGCGTTAGCTCCTGTAGGCAGTTTCTTTCTTCTTTTATTGCGTTAGCTCCTGTACATTCGCATTGCGTTGGCCCCTGTAGGCAGTTTCTTTCTTCTTTTACATTGCGTTAGCTCCTGTAGGCAGTTTCTTTCTTCTTTTACATTGCGTTAGCTCCTGTAGGCAGTTTCTTCGTTCTTTTACATTAGAAATGTTGTCTATAACCCACGCTTACTATAACATGTAGAGGAAACGTTACTTGCTTTGACAAATGCATGTAAGAGCGTATTGTACGCAACAAGTTAAAGAAAATGATTCGTTTTTCTGTACACCTCAATGAAGATTCAGTTCATTTGGAGATGACCACGAAGAAGCATTCAAAAATGTCTGAAACGTGACTAAGTTCGTATCTGTTTTATCATATCTTGCTTTGCATAACATTTGTATTAAAAACAGTGTTTGTTAGTTTAATTTCCAGCTAAGTGATAAAGAATTTTGATTAAGCCTCTCATAAACAAACATTTTCTACATTTTTCTACGCATATTAATTGAAACTTTGTCTATCAAACTTTTATACTGAACTAGAAAGCAGAAAGGTGAAGTGAACCTCATGTTATAATACATTTTCAGAAATTGTGATAAAAATCGTTGACTCAGTTAGCGCATTGATAACAGTGACACACGTTTATCGAACATATATAAATGCTTGTTTAAAGCAGTCGTAAAGTAAAAAAAGTGAAAGAAGCAGAAACTAACAAATTGTTACAACAGTGAAACAGTTCGCTTTGAATAAACTCCTCAAAATGGAGAGGTGGCGGAAAGCATTTTTACTCATTTTTTTATTGACAAGGTAAGTTGTCAGCAACACACACAGTTTATGTTTAAAGGGGAGTTTCCAACAAGGCCTACATTGAGTCAGTTAATCATAATTGTGGTTACGAATATTGTGTATTACATAATGTTATAATGAAAATTTTTGTTAATATTTAAGAGCTTCATCCTTGACCATTGATGATGTAACTGATGCGAAACCCTCAGTGATACTAAGTAGAGGAGCGGCAATCAACGAATTACATTGGATTGAAGTTTACGATGAAATGCAGTTTGTGTTCTTTCTTATACCAGGTCAGTTAACTAGCAAATCTTTTTTGATCGTTGACTTATTTTGTATGGTATATTTGCGCCACGTCAAAATACATTACCACAAATATTCTTTTTGTAATGCAGATATTCCGGACCCACCGCAGTCTACCAATGTAACGTGCTATAAGGATATGGAATCTCGCTTGTGTAAAATATACAACGAGTCTAAACAGGCTCTAAAGGATGTTCGGGATTCGTTAAAAGTAGCAAACAAGTAAGAAACCTTGCTAACATGCATCTGCAAATATTATTTATTACAAATGATCTTATGTTTTTATGGTTTGTTTCATTTCAGGATCTTGACTACCAAAGGACTAAATGAGGAAATTATAATAAACGCAACCGTGAATAAGGAATGGTTCGATACAATTCCTGCTGTTGACTTGCCATCCGAGTACCCAAATGGAGATATTCAACAAGTAGTTGGTCCTAATTATGTCTCCGAGGTTCAGCTTCGGCTAGCCTTGCGAAAAATATTGGAAACCAATGGAACAGAAACGCTCAAAATAAGAGAAGCACGGTCAATCCAAAAGTTTATGAAGCCTATACTGAAGTTTGCCGCCAAGGCACTTGCATCAGGTGAACTGCAGGAATTTTTTACTGGACTGTTTACTGGAGATAATGGAATCCTAAGTGTGTTAACATGTTTTCGAGCTGCTTCCCCAGAAGATCGCAAAGAGTTTGCAGAGCTCTCCAGCAAAATCAGTGAGTATGAATACGAAACCCGAAAATTGTTGGCAGATGTACTCCAGAACACAAACGAAATCGAAAAGCAACTGAGGGAAATGCAGGACGACACTTTCACGCTTTCCGCCCACGTTTTGTCCTTTAAGGAAATGATTTTGCTTCAACAATCACTGATAGCAGACGCCGTCAGGCTGTTGTATGTTTCAAACATCTATGGACTTCATTTTCAAGCGTTTTCTGACTGCCGGGATGGAAACATTAGCCCGACCTTTGTTCCGTTACCCCTTCTGGCTGACAAACTTTATGAAATTTACGAAAACATGCCTGAAGACAAAACCTTTGTAATCCCCCCTTACGAAACATTCAGATTGTATAAACTACGGCTGGCAGAATGCATTTACGACTCCAAAGGTGAGTTATTTATCAACTAACAAGTTAAACTACTTCTTGACGATTTAACCTTAAACATTGAACCTTACCTTGCTGGAGTAAGAAAGTTTTCTTATATTTTATGTTTCTAAACAGGTGGACTCATGAAAATAGGCATCCCTCTTAGGCGGAAGAAGGCTGCTTACAAACTCTTTGAATATAAACCAATTCAATTCGCTTTTAACGAGTACACGTGCGCCTTGGAGACGGAAGCTACACTTATTATCAAAGATACTAATGGCAACGATGTTTTCCCAATAACTGAATTGGACGCTGAATCGTGTGACGTCTCTACAAACCTGTGCAAGCTACCTGTGGTAAATACTTAATTAGTAAAACAGTTGGTAGAATTCAAGATTCGTGTACAGTAAGGTTGAGGCAATTCGGCCGCTTTAGAGATTTTGTATGAAATAGTTTGGATTCGATGTTATGGATCCTTGATTACTATAACTATTATTGTAGTAAGGATTGAAACATAGAGTTAACAATAAACTAGAGTAGGCAGTAATTGTTTCGGAATCAAATCTTGGAAAAAATTATGTGCAAACAATATAGTTTATTAACCTAACCATTAATTAACAATTATAAACACCTAGAAGCCTCCATACATGTCGGTGAACACGTTATATGCGATTATGAAAGAACGGTTGCTTACTCTATATTTTATTGTTTCTATGAGGTGAGAGGTAACGAAGGAAAGTGGGAGGTAAAATCAGAGGTTTACCTCTCACTTCTGTCTCTTTCAAAATATGCCTAACAACGGGCAATTCCCACAACCTTATTGTACAAGAATCTTGGGTAGAATTATTATTCTATTATTCATTTCGTTAAACGCTATTATTTTTTCGCAGTCAACTGACATGGATACCTCATCAATCTGCATTGCAATTTTGTTGAAGGGTTATGCGGGAGAGTCAATAAGAGAGAATTGTAAATTGCAATGCACAAAACGGTCTAAGCCTGAAATTGCCAGGATTTCGGACGACGTTTTTGTTGGCGTACACCTTCCAGATACAGGGATTGAAATAAGATGCCCTACAGAAACCATTCCGTTTACAAAATCAATTCCGGTTGGAAGTACACGATTTACGCTAACTTGCACTCAATGCAAGCTATACTGGAAGAACGTCCTTGTAGGATCGGCATCTGGTAAACCCTGCAAAACAGAAAAGCGGCCTAAAATTGAAACGTTGTTTCCAATCCAGTTTTCCGACTTAAAGGTAGGTGCCTGTTGCAAATTGTTTGATTTCAACATATGGCAATTTATTAACATTCAACTTTTGGAATTTTCAGGATATTAAACCCGACGGTGAGGATGGAGAGGAAAAAAATGTATTTGTTTCTACTGCCGAAATTGCAAATAGCCAGTACAATCCTGAGACAGGGACAGACTACCCTCCTTTCGACATGGGAGCGTATGTTTGGGGTGTCGTCGATATGATTTGGGATGGTGCACAGTCGCTTTTAATAATGTACATGTTCTATAAAAACAGATATTTACTTCCTGCAGTAGGCGTCGGTATAAATCACGCCGTCGCAGGGGTACAAGCTGACCGCTACGCGTGTAAATTAACAACTGATGTATACCTTATGCTTTGGGCAATTATTGTGCTTTTACTTTTGGCAGTAGTTCCTTATTGGCTTACAAAATTTTGCAAGTGCATTCGCAATCACTACGATGATACAATCAAAACTGAAGCATTGCGTCAAGAATTGCAACGACGCGAGGAAATGCAAAAAGAATTGGAAATACTTAATGCAAGAGCAGCTTGCAGAGTGTAATTCTGACTAACCTAAGTAACGGCTTTTTATAAAACATGTTATCGATTTTAAATTGGAGCCAGCATTTGATTCTATGAGTGTTAGATAAGCATTTAGTTAGTTAAGTATGGTCTTGTTTGTTGACCAAATTTTGCATGCTATGAGTTATCATTATTGGCGTTTGCGGTTAGCCAAGCCATTTAAAAAATTGTAGTTTTATTGTACGAAGCTGTTCCTTTATATGTTATCGATTTTAAATTGGAGCCAGCATTTGATTCTATGAGTGTTAGATAAGCATTTAGTTAGTTAAGTATGGTCTTGTTTGTTGACCAAATTTTGCATGTTATGAGTTATTATTATTTGCGTTTGCAGTTAGCCAAGCCATTTAAAAAATTGTAGTTTTATTGTACGAAGCTGTTCCTATATATGTTATCGATTTTAAATTGGAGCCAGCATTTGATTCTATGAGTGTTAGATAAGCATTTAGTTAGTTAAGTATGGTCTTGTTTTGTTGACAAATTTTGCATGCTATGAGTTATCATTATTGGCGTTTGCGGTTAGCCAAGCCATTTAAAAAAATTGTAGTTTTATTTAGCGAAGCTGTTCCATATATGTTATCGATTTTGAAATTAGAGGCCAGCATTGATTCTATGAGTGGTAGATAAGCATTTAGTTAGTTAAATGCTGTCTTGTTTGTTGACGAAACTCGTTTTTAAAATGGTTCTGACTTTTGTGGCTGAGTTGAGGACATGCATGTGTAGTTGGAATTTTAATTATGAATAAACTTTTTAGTACTGTTATTGTGCGTTAGTTTCATCGTTTAATACTTTGCGAAATTTGCATATGCCGTTTCGGATTATGATGTAGATTTAATATGACCGCATTTAAAAATTATTGGGCCATTGGGATGCAACGTAATGCTATATACAGTTCCCCATAATTACTCAATGAAATTTCATGTTTCAATTCAAATAGGTTGATCCGTTGATTCGTCTGTATTATTTTGTACTTATCGTTCATTATATCATTACGTATATGGACTTTTTGCGAATAAATAAACTTATGCAGAGCAAAAAGAATTTGGCTGCTGATTTCACCGGAAGGAACAAGCCTCCTCAACTACACTCTTTTAGTCGTTGTGGCTGACCCTTGCAATGTAATTATTATGAAATAGAAATCAAATAGGCCCTGAATAATTATTCCAGTACTTATGCCACTAAGTTCGTTTATCCCTGAAGTACGTAATTAGTGTATTATGCTCATTCTTGCAAATTGCTCTTAAACACTATTACAGTAAAATTAGTGAAAGTAACAAAATCATTAAACTTGAATAGTTTTATAATTTACTCGTAACAACGTTGTTCCACAAGGGATTGCACATTCTTTGATATTGAGTTCTTAAAAAATGCATAGATCGTTTTTATCTGCATAGCTATATTCCTATTATATACACACGTTTGTATTTAAAATTAGAATTATTTTTCTCTCTGTTCAAAGTGTTTAACCCAATGTATGGAACTCTTATATACTAAATATTAACATATCAAACATTATCATCATCGTCATGAATTAAAATTGAATTTGAATACAAGGGGTTGTATTCCTAACAAATTAGTGACTTTTTACATGTGTTTTACAACAAATAGGAATAACATTTACAACATTCCAAATGCTTTACATATTTGAAATATCGTTTAGTTTACAACAGTCCGGAACCGATGACCTAGTATACATTCTTTCTACACATTATTCCAGAGTCAATTAATATAGAAGATAGACAGAAACTCATTCTGAAAATAAAATTGCTAATTAAGTAAAGCTACCTTTGAAAAACTCAATCGTATTCTTGTTGCAAAAGAAAATTCTTTACTTAAAAATATATTAAGATATGAAAAGACCA
>LJIJ01002172.1:0-30301 GCA_001718145.1 Orchesella cincta
GAAAGTTGTTTATAGGCAGTCTTTACTTTTTTATGTATATTGAAAAATTATTTTTATTGATGTTTGTTATTTCTTGATTTCTTACTCTATTTTGTAATAAATGGAACGATAATGGAAAATAAATTCAGATTAATATTTTATGGAGAAAATAGCTAAAAACGTTTTATTTCTGATTCAGTTTCACTTTCACCTGGCAAGGCATTGGAACTGACATAGTTTATTGCATCGGTTGACTATTATAAGTTGATCCAATTTTTCATGATTCTAATCGATGAATTCAATAGTAGTGGTTGTATGGTTGTAATGACAAATCGCAAGATAATATTAAATTTTATTTGATTTTGCCAAAACTTTGCTTGCGCGTAGAGAAGCTAGGTCAATGTCTACAGTGTTGCATACCTTTAAGAACTATTGTAATAGTATTTCTTTTGAACTACAAGAATACGCAAACTTGATTTTTAACATAAATTAAAAATTACGTTTGATAACTATTAATCATTCAAAACAATTTTTACATGTTGATAATAAATTCTACGTATGATAATGTTTGCTTCTATTTAATTCAAGCGTTCTTTATTAATTTTTGTCTTTGTGATGTGATGTGATGTACAAGTAATACTTGGTCCATTTGATAGCATTTATCACAATCGTTAGCTAACTTCTAAATGTAACGACTCACCTACATTTAAGGGTGTTGGAGTGCAAAACATAATTAATTAAAGTTTCGAATACTTTACAACTATTACTCTGCATAATTTTTTAAGTTAATATTCCGGAGTTATTTGTCCTGTATAAAATCGTTATAATGAAAAAGTCTTCCTCATATATGCAAATTATTGAAGAAATACATTACATGAATGACAGCCTACGATAACTTAATACACACAATCTTAATAAACTAACCGCTTTATAAAGCATGATTGTTTGTATTAGTGATTTCAAACTTTATGAGCCAAAATATATAAATTTTAAATTTTTATAAGTTACTGAAGTACCCTAAATAATTGTAGATTTACTGATAACTAGTTATTTTTATCAAGCGTCATCAGGATCTATATGCCTGCAACAATTAATCCAAATATCGGAAACAAAGAGGTGGCTTGTGAAATTTGACTGTAATTAGGAACCCTATTATATTCTTCAGTTTTTAATTTGACTTGGCACATTAACATAATACAACCTTCCGAAATGGCGTAAAAAACAACTAGATGGGAAAGATAATGACGATTCGTCCCAAAACGCGTTAACATTCTAGAAATAAAAATGTGGAAGGAAAGCTACAATCACATATTTTTCCAAGTAGGTTCTTCTATGCTTGTGACCAATATAATGGAAATAGACCGACATGTTCCGTGGGATTTGACGTAATGGTGCTGGGGTTGCAATATTAAAATAGGCGATTGGTTAGTTCAGACGTTTTAATATGTAAAAGCCTACTGTCTGAACAAGCAAGGTAATTATAATTCCAGACGGCACGTGTTTCAAGTTCCAAGAATTTCAGACTAATAACCAAAAAACCTTGTTACTCAGCAGAAGTCAGACTAAAATTTGAATATATGTTTATACATGTACATTTACGTAATGCGGCAAGATTCCTCAAACAAGGATTCCAGTTTTAGAAGCAACTTTTGATGTAATAAATTCAACAACCCTTCACCAAAAATGGGATTTGATTTACTATTCACCCTCTAATTAAAATTCACAATCATACTAATGGAACTGGAAGTTTCTTCTGACATGTGTTGGTGACGTCAAATTTCCATGTTTAATCTTGTAACAAGTTCTAGCACGATGTCACGAAATGCTTGCTATACGAGTGACCTATCTTGCTTTTACAACTAGAGTAAATTTAGGCTAGGTCACTTCGATTGATTCAATAAATCTATAGAAAATGTGTGGAAAGCATTCCAAAATCAAAGCTCATGATACGATTTTTTTTGAAATGCGGGTTTATTAAAATAAGAAATGTTGCACATTTTTGGAGCAAGTATAACTTAAAAATATAGTGCGATAATATAATCTGCATAAAAATCATCTTAATTATTAAATTATGATAATGTTAAAACCACTCATATTCACGGCACGCAACGATTACAATACCTTTCGCAGCTGTTTTTGTACGTCAAACCGAAACCAGCTTGGGTGTCATCTTTTCCAGTATGTAGAAGTATTCTATATTTATGAGTCTAAAAATCTACACAGTAACGACAAATGGGATGTACATATGTTTTCGGAGTTCCTACAAACCAGTTCCACAATTGGGTATAAAATAGACCAGCTTCGGATCAGAAATGTGTAGTACTTCATTGCTTTTTGAAAAATATACATTAACTATTAAAATATTAATTTGCAAAAGGTAAGAATTAAGTCATTAAATACTTCAGTGTTGCAAAATGAATAGCACAAGAAAGAGTGCGATTTTATTGCTCCTATTCGGAGTGATTACTTATGTAAGCACGCAAGACTTGGATTCCTGTGAAAGACGTAAGACTACGCATGTTTTTAGAAACGAATTTTAGGGGTGCTATTCATTTAAAATTAGGTTTATGAACTTGTATTTTCTTTCAGGCGTATTCACAGTTCCTTCACCGATTCCCGAGGAGTAAACCACAACTACTTTTTCTCATGGTTGGATAGCAGAACTCAAGCTGGATTTACTTGGTCTGATGCTAGGGGTATTTGCAGACGTCATTGTATGGATCTCGTGTCTCCCGAAACACCCTGGGAAAATAGTTGGTTAAAGCAGCAAGGAATTCCTGGACAAGGAATTTGGACTTCGGGCACAAAACAAGGGTCACTTGTTAATGGCTGGGTTTGGAGTGCAGTTTGGCGAAAGACTTAAACCCCAGACAACGGCCCTTAATGGAGACTGGAGTAGTGGTCAACCTGATAACAATGACGGGACAGGTGAGCAAAATTGGGCGCGAAGTGAGAATGATGGATTTTATTATGAAAAGGTGTCATTGAATGAATTTTTAAATTATAATAATTTTAGGGTAGAGATGAGGGCTGCCTTGCAGTAATGAACAATTTCGATGGTATTAAATGGAACGATCAAGCTTGCAACCTTAGAAAAGCTTTCGTTTGCGAGGACTCCGATTCCCTTCTTAGCTTTGTGGGCCTTAGAAATTCTGGTGGTGGAAACTTTGGAAATAGTAATAATAACAGGGACTTCAGACCTGTTGGAAATAGTAATAATAATGGGGACTTCAGACCTGTTGGAAATAACAATAACTGGAACAGTAGACCCAATGGAAATAATAACAACAACTGAACTCTAGACCAATGGAAGTCGTAACAATAACTGGAACTCCAACAATGTAATAGTAACAATAATTGGAACTCTAGACCCAATGGAAACAATAACAACTGGAACTCTGGACCCAATGGGAAATAGTAACAATAACTGGAACTCCAACCCCAATGGAAACAATAACAACTTGAACTCCAGACCCGTTGAAAATAATAATAACGGAGTCTTCGTTAACCTGCTTTCAGCCATAAATACACCACAGTGGTGTATTGGCGTTGTGTTGCATAGGCTACCATAATACGTCACTGTGGTGTCTGCATTTAAAAATACAAAGCTCCCAAAGTACACCACAGTGATGTTCCTGTTTCTATGCCATAGGATCCCAAATTACGTCACATCGATGTCATTGGGAAGTAACCCTGACTCCCGAAATACATCACAGTGATGTTTCGAATATTTAATATGGGGAAAATGGGAGCCTAGTAACTTTACATAGAAAACTAATCTGGGAGTCTGGGTTCTATTGGCGACAACAGAATTATGGTAGTCAATGCAAGTATCATAGATACATTAATGTGGGAGCTTTATCATTTTAAGGTAAAAATAAAACTCAGCACTGATAAGGTAACACCAACGGAAATAGGATAGAGATATCAACTTTAGATCCGCTTCGTTTTAAGCGTGTAGACTTCAAATAATCATTTAAGTAAAGCGAAGTAAGCTTTTTATATTTTTAAAATTGTTGCTTTTAATTGTGATCGGTTCACATTGTTATATCAAAAATGTAAATTAATAATTAATTAATTTTTTATCGCGGAATTGAGAATCAAGGAATGAACTCTTGTTAAATAACTGTCAGTTTCTGTATATTTTGAAAATAAATCGAATGTTATTACAGTATTCTCGAATTTAGACTTGGAGTTTGTGTCAAATAAAATTACTTCACAGAAATATTACAGGAAATATTTAATCTCTTACTTAATCTTGAAATCCTTTAAGGAATGCATAAAGTTAGCCTTGTCGTAGTAGTTTCAAAAGACGCAAAGAGCAAATGCGTATGATTTCAAGGTATCCAAAATATTTTTTCAAACATTTTATAAAAAATCTTGACAATGTCAGGGTGAATTTTCGTCCTCCTCTAACGACGTGCAGATGGTACAGGATAAAAATTGGCGGTTTGTTAATAATTGAGTTGTGAAAATAAATCAACAGTCTTAGCTTACAGAAGATGTCCTTTGTAGGTTGGCATAAAAATTTGAAAACACAGCAACGAGGAAACGAGTATTTTAAAAATATGAGTTCCTGATTTGATCCGTTTCGCTTTCTCCTCCTCCATAACATTTAATTATCTGCAAGGATCAAGGAATGAATTAATACTTCATGTGAAAAGGAATGTAGAAAATATTATTGTACGAGGGCGAAATGTGCAGAAAAAACTGCACACAATATGAAGACAATAAGCTATCGGTGGTATTCTCGTAATATTGTGAATGGTTCAACCAATCATGTTTCAATGTCAGTAGGTACTTTTATTACCATGTAGAATGTATATTTGACAACACTTCATATTGTTAATTTGAACGATTATGTGCAAGCACATCAAACACAACATGATAATTGATAATGATCAACAAAGGAATTGGCAGACTGTAAACGATATGCAAATGCATACAAGCACAATGCAGCTTCCCATCTTTACTTCAATAGTTTTTTTCATGTACCATTTTTTGTGACCTTGTGCAATGAAGAGGAGCAGCCTGTATTATGCATCTTTTCTGATGTGTAGCATGTGCAAGCAGGTTTACTTTTTATGAGTTTTTTTATAACGTCACCTAACTCGGAGAAAAATTTCATCTCAAGAACCTATGAGTACGAAATGTTTGATTCTACGACATTGTGGCGACGTTATAAAAAAATCATAAAAAGTAAACCTGTTGCACATGCTACACATCAGAAAAGATGGCATAATACAGACTGCTCCTTTCATTGGCACAAGGTCACAAAAAATGGCACATGAAAAAAACTAGTGAAGTAAAGATGGGAAGCTGAATTGTGCTTGTATGCATTTGCATATCGTTTACAGCCTGCCAATTCCTTTGTTGATCATTATCAATTATCATGTTGTGTTTGATGTGCTTGCACATAATCGCTCAAAATTTACAATATGAAGTGTTGTCAAATGTACATTCTACATGGTAATAAAAGTACCTACTGACATTGAAACATGATTGGTTGAACCATTCACAATATAAGATGAGATTCGAAATATCAACGATAGCTTATTGTCTTCATATTGTGTGCAGTTTTTTCTGCACATTTCGCCCTCGTACAATAATATTTTCTACATTCCTTTTCACATGAAGTATTAATTCAATCCTTCATCCTTTGCAGATATTAAATGTTATGAAGGAGGAGAAAGCGAAACGGATCAAATCAGGAACTCATATTTTTAAAATACTCGTTTCCTCGTTGCTGTGTTTCAAATTTTTATGCAAACTACAAAGGACATCTTCTGTAAGCTAAGACTGTTGATTTATTTTCACAACTCAATTATTAACAACCGCAATTTTTATCCTGTACCATCTGCACGTCGTAGAGGAGGACGAAAATTCACCTGACATTTGTCAAGATTTTTATAAATGTTTGAAAAATATTGGAATACCTTGAAATCATACGCATTTGTCTTTGCGTCTTTTGAACTACTACGAGAAGACTAACTTTATGCATTCCTTAAAGGATTTCAAGATTAAGTAAGAGATTAAATATTTCCTGTAATTTTTCTGCCATGTAATGTTTTTATATAAACTTCAAGTCTAAATTCGAGAAATACTGTAATAACATTCGATTTATTTTCAAAATATACAGAAACTGACAGTTATTTAACAACAGTTCATTGCTTGATTCTCAATTCCGCGATAAAAATTAATATGTATCATTAATTACATTTTTTGATATAACATGTGAACCCGATTAAAAATAAAAGCAACAATTTAAAAAATATAAAAAGCATAGTTCGCTTTACTTAAAAGATTTTGAAGTCCACACGCTTAAAACGCAATCTGTCTAAAGTTGAAATCCCGCCTATTTCCGTTGGTGTTAACGAAGTCTCCGTTATTATTATTTTCAGCGGGTCTGGAGTTCAAGTTGTTATTGTTTCCATTGGGGTTGGAGTTCCAGTTATTGTTACTATTTCCATTGGGTCTAGAGTTCCAGTTGTTATTGTTTCCATTGGGTCTGGAGTTCCAGTTGTTGTTATTATTTCCAATGGGTCTACTGTTCCAGTTATTGTTATTTCCAACAGGTCTGAAGTCCCCGTTATTATTACTATTTCCAACAGGTCTGAAGTCCCCATTATTATTACTATTTGCCAACAGCGTCTGAAGTCCCTGTTATTATTACTATTTCCAAAGTTTCCACCACCAGAATTTCTAAGGCCCACAAAGCTAAGAAGGGAATCGGAGTCTTCGGCAAACAAAAGCTTTTCTGAGTTGCAAGCTTGATCGTTCCATTTGATACCATCGAAACTGTTCATTACTGCAAGGCAGCCCTCATCTCTACCCTAAAATTATAATTATTTAAAAAATTCACATTAGATGATACTTTTCATAATGAAAATCCATCATTCTCACTTCGCCCCAATTTTTCTCACCTGTCCATCATTGTTATCAGGTTGACCACTACTCCAGTCTCCATTAAGGGCGTTGTCTGTGGGTTTAATTCTTTCGCCAACGCACTCCCAAACCCAGCCATTAACAAGCGACCCTTGTTTTGTGCCGAAGTCCAAATTCCTTGTCCAGGAATTCCTTGCTGCTTTAGCCAACTATTTTCCCATGGTGTTTCGGGAGAAACGAGATCCATACAATGGCGTCTGCAAATACCCTAGCTTCAGACCAAGTAAATCCAGCTTGAGTTCTGCTATCCAGCCATGAGAAAAAGTAGTTGTGGTTTACTCCTCGGGAATCGGTGAAGGAACTGTGAATACGCCCTGAAAGAAATACAAGTTAATAAACCTAATTTTAAATGAATAGCACCCCTAAAATTCGTTTCTAAAAACATGCGTAGTCTTACGTCTTTCACAGAATCCAAGTCTTGCGTGCTTACATAGTAATCACTCCGAATAGGAGCAATAAAATCACACTCTTTTTTGTGCTATCCATTTTGCAACACTGATATTGCCACACAATTAGTACCTTATCTAAAATTAATATTTTAATAGCTAATGTATATTCTTCAAAAGCAATGAAGTACTACAAATTTCTGATCCGAAGCTGGTCATTTTATACTCAGCTGTGGAACTGGTTTTGTGGGAACTCCGAAAACTGTGCATCCCATTTGTCGTTTACTGTGTAGATTTGTTTTACTCATAAATATAGAATATTTCCACAAACTGGAAAAGGTGGCACACAAGCAGGTTTAGTTTTGACGTACAAAAACAGCTACGTCAGTGAAAGATATTGTACTCGTTGCGTGCCGTGAATATGAGTGGTTTTAACAATGTCATAATTTAATAATTAAGATGATTTTTATGCAGATTATCGCACTATATTTTAAGTATACTTTCCTCCAAAAATGTGCAACATTTCTGATTTTAATAATCCCGCATTTCAAAACGTATTGAGCTTTGATTTTGGACTGCTTTCCATACTTATTCGATAGATTTATTGAATCAATCGAAGACACCTAGCTTAAATTACTCTAGTTGTAAAAGCAAGATAGTTTGCAGGTCACTCGTCACTCGGTATAGCATGCATTTCGTGACATGGTGCTGGAATTTGTTACAAGATTAAATGGAAATTTGACGTCACCAGACACATGTCTAGAAGAAAGTTCCATATTATGAGATTAGTATGATTGTGAATTTTAATTAGAGGGTAAATAGTAAATCAAAACCCTTTTTTGGTGAAGGGTTGTTGGATTTATTACATCAGAAGTTGCTACTAAAACTGGAATCCTTGTGTAAGGAATCTTGCGCATTACGTAAATGTACATGTATAAACATATATTCAAATTTTAGTCTGACTTCTGCTGAGTAACAAGGTTTTTTGGTTATTAGTCTGAAATTCTTGGAACTTGAAACACGTGCCGTCTGTAATTATAATTACCTTGCTTGTTCAGACAGGTAGGCTTTTACATATTACAACGTCTGAACTAACCAATCGCCAGTTTTGATCCATTACGTCAAAGCCCACGGAATATGTCGGTCTATTTCCATTATATTGGTCACAAGCATAGAAGAACCTACTTGGAAAAATATGTGATTGTAGCTTTCCTTCCACATTTTTATTTCTAGAATGTTAACGCGTTTTGGGACGAATCGTCATTATCTTTCCCATCTAGTTGTTTTTTACGCCATTTCGGAAGGTTGTATTATGTTAATATGCAAGTCAAATTAAAAACTGAAGAATATGGTTCCTAATTACAGTCAAATTTCAAAGCCACCTCTTTGTTTCCGATATTTGGATTAATTGTTGCAGGCACATAGATCCTGATGACGCTTGATAAAAATTAACTAGTTTTCAGTAAATCTACAATTATTTAGGGTACTTCAGTAACTTATAAAAATTTAAAATAAAAATTTTATATTTTTGGCTCATAAAGTTTGAAATTACTAATACAAACAATCATGCTTTATAAAGCGATTAGTTTATTAAGATTGTGTGCATTAAGTTATCGTAGGCTGTCATTCATGTAATGTATTTCTTCAATAATTTGCATATATGAGGAAGACTTTTTCATTATAACGATTTTATACAGGACAAAATAACTCGGAATATTAACTTTAAAAAATTATGCAGAGTAATAGTTGTAAAGTATTCGAAACTTTATTAATTAAATGCTTTGCACTCCAACACCCTTAAATGTAGGTGAGTCGTTACATTTAGAAGTTAGCTAACGATTGTGATAAATGCTATCTAATGGACCGCATTATTACTTGTACATCACATCACAAAAGACAAAAATTAATAAAGATTAATAGTTATTAAACGTAATTTGTAATTTATTTTAAAAATCAAGTTTGAGGATTCTTGTAGTTCAAAAGAAATACTATTACAATAGTTCTTAAAGGTATGCAACACTGTAGACATTGACCTAGCTTCTCTACTCGCAAGCAAAGTTTTGGCAAAATCAAATAAATTTAATATTTCTCTTGCGATTTGTCATTACAACCATACAACACTACTATTTGAATTCATCGATTAGAATCATGGAAAATTGGATCAACTTATAATATTCAACCGATGCAATAACTATGTCAGTTTCAATGTATGCAGGTGAAAGTGAATCAGAAATAAAACCTTTTTGCTATTTTCTCCATAAAATCAATCTGAATTATGTTTCCATTTTTTTACAAAAAGAGTAAGAAATCATTAACACATAATATAATTTTCCAATATACATAAAAAAAAAACTGCCTATAACAACTTTCTGAGGTCATATGTTGTTAATATATCCAGTTTTTGCTAACTGATTTTAATTTATTATATAATGATCGAAAGTTACTCCTAGATTGTTACATGTTCTTTAAAACCGGAGTCCTGGGTTCCCACGTACAATGTTTTCAAAAGAAATGAAAACATCATCGTTTCCCAGACCATTCCTTCCACCATTGGTTTGTGGTGTGAAACCCCTTGTAAGTTGTTGGGGAATCTTCCAGCCCCTTGAGTACCAGGTGGGAATCCATTCCCATTGAAAAAGTTATTCCGTCTTGTTTTCGTCTTGGGTTGTACTCCCATGTATTTGTCCTACCTTCTCCTTTGTTTGGTGTCCTATTCTCCGTTTTCCAGTTTCCAATTTTGTGTTGTGGCTTCAATTCCACTTCCTCTCTATTGTTGGACGACATCTTTACGCTCGGGTGTAGCCATATTTCCCACTCAACGTTTGGACGCCGCATTACCGCCTTTGGTGTGGGGTTTCCACTCAGGGGGGGACGACCACGTTCTTTGTTATTTATTTTGGTTTTTAATTTGGCGGGTGGCGCTGCTCCCGACATTATTCCTTCGCACACGAAAGACGTCTTGATTGCGTACCATCAGCCATGTTGTTCTTAATTGGTGGAGTAAACGCGTAGGGAGCCTTCATCACCTCGGTAACATTGTATAAAATATTCAGACATTTACGCATTGTTTCATTATAACTTACTCATTCTCATTTCTCCCTGATGGTGCTTACCTCGAATGTTGCGCTGTTTTTCGGTTTGTGGGCCTTCGGATGCCCAGCATCAGCCGTCTCCGGGGGGCGGTTGCGAAGCCCTAATGCTCTCTTCAGTGCGCCCTCACGGCCGTTTACAGGACTGGCTCTTCAAGCGCTTTTCGGGGCGTCCAATTTGTCATGATCTTATGCCTACATACGATATGCGCTTTATTTGTTCTCCTGGAGAGTTTTGTTGTTGTGTTTTGTAGTTGCGTCTGAAATCTTGTGTAGCATGTGAACCGTCCTAGAGAATCGGATCTGCCTATGAGAATGAGTAGTTAGGTTGACCCCGGGTTGGGAGTCGGTGAAGAGTCGTGACCTCCTCTGAAGAGATATTTCACCACCATGCAGATAACCTGTAAAGTAATTTTTTTTTTAATTTAAACTCACAAAGTTAGATTAGCAGGTATTGCATTGCTTTTTCAAGCATACTTCTCATGGTATTTTACTTAAAATCTCATTTTCTCTAGAAAGTTCAATAAAAATCGAAATAAATTTGTTTTTTCCTCTTTGAGCACTCACATTCCATTTACCCCCAACAGTGGTGTATTGTTGTCTTACCCCTTCGGTTTTTCCGACAAACTGGATTTTTATCTTACTGTTTCCCACGTCATTATACAAAGTTGACTGAACCAACCGGCGCTCAAGTTTACGATTACTCCAAGATAATAGGCTACGTTTCCGCACCGCCTACCGGATAGTGGTCTGGTTTGCCTCAGTAATAATGCGTATTCCTCACAGTTGTAGAAAAATACTACAAAGTACGGGACCAGCATTGACCCATTTTATACAATGCCTACTTTTGCTACAAACTTGTTATGCGTATGGAACAGGTACTCTTGTATTCTTAAAGCATCTGGAACCAGTTCAGTGAGGTTAAAGTAATGTTCACGTTTATGGAATTGCATGGTTTTATCAGAACTTTGTCAATTTCATTGCTTTACGGTGAAGCCTTTTCCTTGTCAATCTCATAAATATGCAACTTTTTTCCAAAATGAAGATGACACCATTGCCTGGCTTGGCTGGAGTGATTATGACCGGTTTCCTGATTACATGACTTTGTAAGCAGTGGAACCTTTGCGTGCCTTGACTATTACGGATCGTCACTTTATCATCATAATTTATAAGATTATTATGGAGATTATCAGATTAGGAGGATGCTAAAACCCAAGGTTGTATATGAAGCTACTGTTGGTTCTATAATTGCTTAAATGCATTATGTTATGAGTTCATATTTTGTAAACCAAACATGTAATTTTTGTTTATTTCTTTGATTCTAAATGGAAAACTAATTAACGAACTTAAGATGTTTTGCACGGCTTTGAAAAATATTTGTTGCACACATTATCATAAATTTTGTCTGTGACAGACTTGAAGGAATTTGGGATAACGGCACGTGGTACATGAGACTTTCCTGGCTTAAACCTGATTCGTGTCATGTTTTCTTGGAATTGGATTTCTTGAGAATTTGGCATTTGTATGCGTTGCAAGATCCTCAACTCAAATAGAGATGAGAATTTAGAAAAAATAGTGATTATGAATATGAATTTCAATTGGATGAATGCTAAATCAAATGTGGTTTTGGTGAAGGGTTGTTGAATTTATTGCATCAAAAGTTGCTCCTGAAAACAGGATTCCCTGTTTGAGGAAAATTGTAGGTTGCGTAAATACCTATTTAGTTGGGTGATTAATTTCAACTTGAATTCCTTCGGGATGTTGATGAGTATGTAGTTTGTGTGGTCAAATTTCCCTACGACCGGTATTCTCATGCATATTAATTGTTTTGATGCTGTTCCAGGTGTTTAAAACCATCGTGGATTTTCTGCAGAATTCTGAGAAAGCATTTTTTTCTGCACAAATCACATAGATTGGTTCTCTCATGGGTTGCGGGATGTTTAATGGACAACTAGATGCTTTTTGGAAAATCCTAGACACACTGTAACCACCTGGAATTTTAAGTCTTTTCGCTTTCCTGCAATCGATTTCCAAGTACAAGCGATCATTTTTCGATGGGACGTGCATTATTTGTAGATTATATCACTATATAAGGTTCGGATTTATCCTGATCTACTTAATTTTGATAAAACTTACATCCATTCTATCTATGATTTCTCAGAGATTTTTTATTCTCATTCAATGCGTGTATTTTATCTAAAAATGCGTCATGTATGTCTACAATTGTTGCCTTTAATTCGACAGTTTTTGATGCATGCAATCAATTCGCTAACTTCAGCAACAGCGTGCTCTATGCATGATCGCTGGATGCGATGGATCTTAATCTAATCCAACCGTAAACAAATGTCAACTGAGTTTAGAAATATTTATTAAGACAATATATTTATTTGGCTTTACTTAATTTTGAAAATGTCAATTCTGGCATATAGCCGCTTCACAGGCACAGCCATTCTCTGATCTAAACTCATATAATTTAATTTACAATATACGACGTCACAACCACGCTTCACTTATCGCTAAGAGCCTCTTAGCGGAAGTGTTATGCTTTACCGATGATATAAGGTTTACAGCTCCGGCTAATGGTGATGCTAAAATAGAGGAACATATTCCATATTAACACTTTTTCACAATCGTGGGTACTGCACAATATGACTTAAAGTTTGCAACGTGCTAACATTTTACTACTCCTTTGTGCAAATGTTAGCCTCTCACCCCGCTCCCATGTTTTCGGTTCCATTGTTCCGTAGTTTCTTTTCCAGCAGTCCTACATTACTGTTCCAACTGTTCCATTAATTGTTGTCTGCCTACGGTTCTAAGTTGTCATTTCCAACTGTTCGTATTACCGTTTCAACTGCTCCATAGTTCCCACTTCCCTGTTAACAGGATTCTTTTTCCTATTGTTCCTTGAGCTGTTGGCCCCAACACTCTCAAGAAGATCATCCGAATCCTCACAAACAAAATACTTTTTGTGATGACAAGCAGCATCGTGCCATTTGATGCCATCATTGTAAAAATTGTTCAAAATCGCAAGACACCCCTCATCTTCACCCTATAAATCATTCAAAACAATTACTCAAACAAAGACAAAAACGTTTTCCTCAGTCTGTCAAAGACTTGGGTTTCCGCTTACTTTTGAAGCTTCATAATTATCAGGTTGTGGCCTTCCAGTAGCTCCAGTATCACTCCAATCTCCATTTAATGAATTATCCGTAGGCTTAATCTTTTCCGCAACAGCACTCCAAAACCATCCGTTAACGAGAAGTGGATAGAAATCGGCACTGTTACATTGTGAATCAAAATTGCACTTTCTACCCGATGTCCAAATCCCATCCCGGGAAATATATCCCTTTGCAATACGTCGCTTCAACCAACTGTTTTCCCGTGGAGTTTCGGGGGACACGAGGTCCATACAGTGGCGTCTGCATATATTTCTGGCTTCAGACCACGTAACCTGCAAATTATTCGTTCTATCATCCTCCCACGAAAAGAAGTAGTTGTGAGTTACTCCTCGGGAATCCGTAAAGGAATCATGGATTTTTCCTAAAAATTGAAGCAATGTATTAGCTAACTTAAAAAACAGTGATAAACAAATACGGCGTTTATAAACAATAAAAATTCACTAACCTGGAGATATGTGTAAATAAAATTATTATAAAAATACAAATGACTTACTTCTTGCACAAGTATCTGGATCTGGGACAAAGCGAAATTTAGAACAAACAGATGCAAACACTCCGAGTAGGAGTATGATTCTCGTTGAGGAGTAAATCATTTGGCGTCTTTTAGGGTGGCAAATGCTTAAAAAATAATATGTTTACTATTGCAAATTCTGGAAGACACTGGCATGCATAGCTGAGCATTTTAGTCGATCGTTTTCTCTCCGCATTTGGTTATTCATCTGGAACTGGTTGTGTGTAACCCAACTGAACAAGAGTAACTAGGTAGTCAGTGTCGTATCCTACATGTCCTTTTCTTCACACCGTACAACTTGCTTCATTTATTTCTTATTCTTTTACTACGGTTTGTTAGATGACTTTTTGTATAGTCATGTAATGCATACACATTTGTTTATAATGAATAACTTACATGTGAGGTGATGCTACCCGAGAAGAAGATGCATCAAGACAGGTTTCCTGACTTAAAAGCATATGATATGAAACTGAATGAATTTATAGCTTATAAAGACATTAGCGTGTATGTGATGCTTTGTAATGACTGATATTGTAACTTTTATTTACAAAATTATATAGAATATCAAAAAATAAAGAAGATGCGCTCAAGGTCGTTTTGGGGGCCAATAACTTTACGATGACATTGGATTGAGGTTGTTCGATGAGTTTTTATATCAATCAACAAAATATAGCCTCTTGTACAGAATGAATTGAATTATCTTTTATTACGTGGTAATGCTAACAGATGCGATCTTGTGATGATGATTAATTAGATTCCAGCTAATAAATAATATTGTAAATGAAATGTACAATCGTTCACCTTACTAATAAACAATATAGTAAATGTGGAAGCCGGAAGTAAATGTTTTATTATGAAACTTAATGCATTTAAATACAGGTGGGTGATTCGTATTTTGTAAGGTGGTAAATTAAGTAATATTGTGACAATAAAATGCAATACATCGTAAATGGATTCAGCAACCAGCTGCATTGTCCTGAGTGTTCAGAGGCTGCAGTTTGTTTTCTTACGGGTTCAGATTAAAACTTTGAATAAATACAACCGTATCTATTTCGCATTTATATTAGGTAGTTTCTAAATTATTTAAGATCTTCATTTTTGGCTATTTTGTGTAATAAACGGCACTACGTTAGTACTAGGGGTAAAACATTCATTGATTTTTAGTTTCTTTTGCAATCCATAAAACGAATCCTTCATTTCTCCAGAAAATGATACACCGAATTGTCGCAATAATAATTTCATATATATTTAAATTTAAAGTAGAACTCAGATCAATAGGTTCTCAAAGATCGACGTCGTGTATATGTGTAATGTACGGTGTGTAATAGCTAGAAATTGTTTGGCAAGCAAGCGTAAATAATGTGTACAATGTGCAGTTGCAGTGGTGAGTTTACTTAAATTAATGACACAAACTTATAACAGGTATCTTAAGCTTTGGAGTATTATTGATAAGGTGAGGTTAGGGTTTTCCGTTGAAATCTATGAATTATTGGAGTTGGACAATTGAGAGTAGGTCGCAAATTGTAAATGTCACTTTTGTATTTGATTTTTGTCTCACAATAAACCACGCCGTTAACGGGTTGCACCTTCGCGTTAGATGCAATCTCATTAATTCCCTTCCGGTCTACATTTTATGTGCATAAATACTGGCAACAATGTATTAATTGGAAAACAGTTTCAAGGCATTATATGTGGAAGAACAATTAATAGAAGTTGCGGGCCATAGCCATCTATGACTTTTCCGTTAAATTCTTAAGTAGACTAATAGGCGCACGAAGTCGGATCTTCTAACACACATTTTAATTTATATTATAAGAAAATTATAAATGACATCGAGGTGTTGAAAAATGATTCTTTTCGCTAACATTTCTACTATACGTAATCATATAAATAACCTTTAATTATTGCTACCAATTACAACTTCTACAATCGACAACTTCACTATGGCTTTAGTCAACCTCGGTGAGGAAGCATGCTCTTTAAAAGAATATTGAACCCAAACATCTTAACCACAACTGCAGTCACTGCAACCAATGAACAAGTAGTCTTACTGCCCTGTGTTTCCATCTATATTATTTCTTTTTCATAAATGGATTGAATGGACGTAGCATATATGCTATTAGTGCTTTCCAATTCGAACTACTTCCGTTGAGTGGTGACATTCGAGTTTAGAAGTTTTCCTTTCAATGCAATACGTGCATTTATAGTCCATTATTAACAATGACATGATTTAAGAAAAGGGAAAATTCGGCTAGTAATCGTCGACTAGTAAGCTAAATTGAATGAGGATCTTTCAAAAATCCTATCATTTTGTCCATTTAAAGCGTCTAGTATTATATTCTATACCGCCAAAAACAAATTCTCTCATGAAAGGTTTTGTTTCCCAAATGAATAATAGGAAAAGCAATCGAAGGAATATCTCTTACAAGGAGAACTCCTGAACTGAAGTCTAAACCAAGTGACACCATATCCCGTGTCTAGGGTAAAAAGGTGTGCTGAACACAATGGTGGCTTCAGTTTTCTGTAAAACAAAGTTTTCGACAACCTATGAGACTCCAAAAGGTCCAAAATCTGCGCGCGCCTCCCATACCCACAACCATTTGTTTTGCTTGCTCAGTTGTTGCGCCCTATCTAACAACATAACGGTTGCTCAAACGATGCATCAAGTTTACCTTCGCTTGGCGCGCGATAATTAAATACACCGATTGGTTTAAATTGCCAAGAAACTATTTGAACTTGAAAAAGGTTGTTGATTTGATTATCACACTCCATTTGTCAAGTTGTTTATTACAAATATTTGTTTTGAATATGACAACAATAGACCAACTGCCCAGCTGAGGTCAACATGATGCATGCAGCCGGTATGATTTTGGGTAGTGCGGAACCGCTGAGCAAGCAAAACAAATGGGTGCTGGGTATGGGAGGCGCGTGCAATTTTGACCTTTGAAGTCTCGTAGGTTGTCTCGAAAACTTGTTTAACAGAACACTGAAGCCACCATTGTGTTCAGCCACTTTTTTACCTAGGACACGCGGATATGGATGTCCTTGGTTCAGATTAGTTCAGGAGTCTTCCAATTGTTAAGTTTTGGGAATGCATGCTTGGCGAATAGAATCATAATTTAAAAATAGTTGATTATTGCATCTGTACATGATCGAGAACCTTGTTTTCGCTCAAAGATTTGTTCACTCCTTTCGATATAAAAGCGACATAATGGACAGTGAAAGCGTCTATTTTATTGCAAAAAGCAACAATATAACCGGATTGTGTCAAGCATTCAAAAATACTCAATATTAGGCTAAGGTATGTAAATTAAGTATATATATAGTATCACGCTGAATAATAAATAGGTCTAAAACAAACTGCCTTACAAACGAAAAGATCTGCCGAAGATTATTTGACAGTTGTCAAGTACTCTGCAGAGGCTCTAAACGCCTCATTATTCACAGGGATCAAAACACTTTCTCAACGAGGGATTAATATTGCGAAGTACTCTAACAAGATTGGAGAATCTGGGAACATTAATTCTTCTACATCTTATGCTTCCACATTGGATCTTCTTCTCCGTCATACAAATTTAGAGTATGATGAATTACATTTTCGTTTTCAAAGAGAAGTCACGAACTGTGAAAGAAACCATGTCGACTTGACTTTGACTACCGAACTTTCTCACCAGCTTGAATTTGAATGTTCAAACGCTGCATGCTCAAGTAACTTTCCGTGTGCATGCATATTTCTGTAGGCAAACAAACCAAAATTAATTGAAAGTGCTTGTTAGAAAGTTGAATCCGTAGAATTGCGTCGTAACCAATTCAGATTTTCACTTCCACCAGAAAATTTGCCGATGTTTGGAATTCTTGAATTATTATACATACCAACCAGCCGCCTGAAATTGTGAATAACAGTATGTGGGTTTGCTATTGCTAGTATTTGATTTCATGAGAATTACTAAATATTAACAAAAATCGCGCTTGTTAGAATCTCTTGAAACATTTATGTATGACTGTTGTGTAATGTAACAGTTATGCAAGTTATTCAGAAATTATGATCATGTAAAGAACGCTGAACACTAAAGTTAAATTCAAAAGATTCAAAAACCATGCAACCGAAAAAATCTCGGCATTCATATTATTTATTGTTATACTGCCTTTTGGAACATCCTATAAAATGCTTCGTCCTTGTTTGATGGTTTCGTAATAGCGTTTTGATGCATAGACCAATTTGATAAAGAAACCGTCTTATATTACCACATTCTACAATTTTTTATTATAGTCAATTCCTCTTCCGATTAATAATAATAATAATATTAATATCATACGCATTTATTTGATAATGTTTCATCACATCATTATAAGAACTGATTGCCTACTAAGTATGAAATTACATCAATCATGAAGTATTGCCACTAACATCATTTAAAATTAAATTTTCTAAGTAAAAGAAGAATTGGAACAATATTGGAAATATTTAAAAGGAAATTACAAGTCAATTGAAGAATTTCGTAACTAGTCAATTCATTAATCATTCGATAGTTCAACACAAATTTCATACACGAGCAAAACTATACAATACAATCACTAACTAGGACAGCAAATGAGTTTTCAGTTTTCTTTTAAACTGCCTAGCGGTGGGTAATATTTTAATTTCTTCGGGTAACAAGTTCCAGAGCTTTACTGCTCGGTATTGAAACACTCTTTTGCCTAACTCGAGTTTTGGTCTGAACGAGAATGAATAATCATTTAACCTCCTTAAACAATACGCTCGACCTTCAGAAGCATGTCGAAAATAGTCCTGAAAATAAGGTACATTCTGATTGGTTTTTAGTTTGAAGAACAAGCACAACGTTCTATATACATTAGTCTCCGGGGAAAGAACCTACTCAAAATCACCTTTATCTTATCTGCGTACGGGGATCAATATCACGATGAATAATTAACTGATCAAATTCACTAGCACAGGTCTACATTCTTTTTACGTCATAAATATATTACAATACTGGTACCTAGCGGTGCACCTAAAAAAACAGCGTATTTTCCTCATAACCCTTTTTAATTCTATATAAGATGCCCTAGCCAGTTTATGTGTTGTTTTTGTACCATATTTTTTAGCTGAAGTATTATTTAAGAAATATGATAGTCTAAATTCTCTCTGTAGATTTTAAGGCAGGTTGCAGATTGAACGCAAAAGTAAATCCAGTGGACAATCTACTTGCTAATAGGAATCTGTTAAATTAAAGATAAATAAGACAACCAATAATTTCTTAAACAGCGTTAGTCTGCATCTTTTTACTTAACCTCCTCTTTAAATGCAGCTAGGTTTGTAGGCCGTGTCATAACGAGTAAATCCTTAGGACATATAACGTTAATTTATAGAAAGTCAACATGCAATTTGTCGGAAACGGATTCGAAACCTTGACGTATTAATGGGCATTTAATTAGTAATAACAATAATTTGCATAAAATTCATTTCTACACATAAAGTGTTATTGTCCTTTTCCAGTGGTTAGAATCGAGGGAAAGTCGAAACTAGATTGATGCGTGAAAAAATATGTATGTCATAATGATGATATTTAAACATGACCTAACCAGTTATGATGATGATTATATCGTTTTATCAAATACGAATGAAATGCTGGAGTTATAAAGAAGGACAACCCGGTTAGCTTTATTTATCAGAATAAAATCCTACCACATGATTTCTTGTTTTTTTGTTTTCTCCATGCCCAAAATTCCAATAAAGATGCACACATAATCGCATTAATAACAAGCAACACAGAAAGGCCTAAAACCAAGAAGTGAGAATCTCTATTTCCCCACGTCGTCGGGATACAGGTTTAAAAGATAGGATTAAACAAGTGTCACATTGTTCAGAAGGGAAATTACTTTAAAGTAAAAGCTGTAGCATGTGCAATATGCTGTTGCGGCTGCTGGGTGAGAAGTACATGGTCTATCACTTGTAGTTAGTTTGTTAGGTTCCTTAATTTATGTTAATGTGTTTAGTGTGTGCGTGAGAAGTTCTCATCAAGTTTTAGTGCAAAAGTATCAAAGACATGAAGGCTGACTTGAACAGCTTAAATTAAATGATTATATCTTTACATGCAAACATGTTTTCCAAAGCAGCATAGTCTTTCTAATGTTGAACTCATTTAAACGATTTTATAATATGATCAACAACATTTTCTTGGCAGCTTGATTTAATTTTCTCACTCAAGACGTTGACAAATTTCTCTGAAATTCTTGGAATCATGTGGACTTGGAGTACTTGCCAAACTTAATCTAAAATTGTTGGCACTTCTTGGGAGCTCTGGCTTTTCTCTCCTTTGCTGACTTAACTTAAAGTGGGTCTTAAATCACATGAATCCTGATGAAATACTCATGAAGCGTGTGCTGTTCGAAAATTTATTTTGCATATTCCAAAAGATACACAGATACGAATCAACTAAGCCATCCGGACCTACGTAATAAAGTACATTAAGCCGTACCCGTGAAACGTAGACTGTCCACCTTGAAATAAGATACCAGCATTTAAATTACACAAGTCATCATCGCCAACGAATCATTTTTCGGTATTGGGTGATGTTTCCCTGTAATAGTTTCAAGAATGGAACTTAATCTAAACAAAAGAAAGTAAAAACCTCTTAATTCAATCTCGCATCAAAGCCATGAGTCATTTACTAGCTCGAACCCCTTGAGCTACTTGAAACCTCATGTATGTAACGTCGCTCTCCACTGAAAGCACTCGCATGGATGCAACTGCAGAATAATGGGTACTTACTCTTGATAAATTAACTGGCATAATAGGCGATTCCCTTTCTACCCTATCCGAGTCTTGTCTTGCTTCAAACAAATGGAAATGTCTTGTTGCATGTCAACATCGTCTATACCGCACAGTTCGAAAGTAATGGAAAGAAAGTAAAATATACTTTCACCAACGCAAATTCCGAATACACTTAAGTATTGTTATAGCCTAGTCACAATATATTTGGAGAAGCAATATGCGTACATGAAAATTCTCTTTTACTTAAATTGCATGAGAAATCGGTTTCTCTGAAATGGATTCTTTTATTGATTTTTATAGAAATGATGTAGAATTGTAAAGTTCATTAATAAGGATGTGCTGGCACTTTCGGCAAATCGTAGAAGTAATCATGGAAATAGCCGACATTATTCCTCTAAAAATGAATGAAACATAAATGAACGCATGGTTTTTATTGCAAAAGCTCAAAAACAATTGAATGATAGATGTAAAATGTTTTGTCAAACAAGCAGTCTGCTCAAGTTATAAATATTTTACTCTGACTGACAGTTCAAATTATTTTAGTGTGTGAAGATAACGGAGCCCCCAAAAATACACAAATGTTGTTCTGGAAGCGTAGTTTGCATTTTGGATACCAATGGACATGAATGGATTTCAAATAAGTTGAAACAGTATAGAAAATTGTGTAATGCTTGTTTCATTTTATTTCATTGCAGAAACTAATTGAGATTAAGAAATTCTAAAAAGAGAATAAGAAAAATTAGCATTTCAGACATGGATCTAGGCAAGAATAAGATGTTCGATTTGTACATATAACGAAGAGTATTGGCTTTGAATGCAAATAAATTGATATTTCTACAATAATGATCTTGATAAGTACCACGATGAACTACAACCATGGCCTTTCTTTGTCTTATTTTAACAATAGCTAACGTGTATTAAAGAGAAGCGATCCAACAAAACAGGAAGAATTCCAGCAGACATGGATGACGAATAAATGCATAGAAGCGGAAAAGAAAATATCCTTCCAGAATGATCAAGTAACCCCGATCATAAATTAATACAGGTGAATCAGAGCTTAGTATACACATTTCATATACTTATCGTTCTTAATTCTCCTTAAACACGTTTATAAGCTTTCGAGATTCAACAGTGAGCTCAATTGTTAAAAAAAGAAATTAAAGGTTGAAACTAGAAAACATAGCAATAACTGACTTATATCGATCTTCACCTAAATTGTACCCAGATATTTACATTAAATGCCTTTTGCTTGCAAGTTTTCATTATCTGGGAGTAAAACAAAATTCAAATACACATTAATTTAATTTAGAAGACTTTCTTGTATGCCAAATACGATTTTTTGCCTAACTTTTCAGAAAACAAGAAAAGTTTAACTAATGGACTAAAACTTGCAAAAATTCGTATTTTTACCCAAAGAGACGCTCCTAAGATTACTCACTGTTGCTACCAACATGCCAAACCTGCGCATGGATCATAAAAATTGAAGAGTTGTTTATTCTTAAGAGTGTAAGCAGAAAACATTAGTTGATTTTAAGACGCCAATATGAAATGCCGAAGTGGGTGTCGGATCAACATTAAATGTTTTGAGATTTGCAAACACACTTAAGTTACGAGTTGCACGAATATATTTGGTATACTCCTGCCATACTTTGGTACTTGCTTCGGAGGGTGAAACATTGAAGGAACTTAACGGAGATGCGTTGTCATATTTTGAAAATATAGTAATTGTAATTAAATGCTTCTCAATCGTCAACGGTGACGTACACGTTCTATAAAAACCATTTCGGCTTGAATGCTTTTGTGATAACTGCACTTTATTAATCAGCATCAAATGTTTTAAATTAAAGCAAACGTAGTACATTTTATTACAATTTTTCTATCTATCGCAAAAACCTTTTTTTGTTGCTGCCAAGTTTTTGAATATTTTATTTAAAAGAGTTTAAAACATGAGTGCAAACCCTATCTATGAACATTGTTTTTAAACACTGTAAAAGTGCTTTCTCCTTACTATTAATTTTGGTGAAAAAGGGCTGCAACTTGTATCTTGGGCAGATTTAACCGAAACTTGCCCATAATAACATGCAAAATAGTGAATGTTTTAGCCCAAGGACTATGAGCAGTTTGAAATTATTTGGAACTACCCTTAAGGTATGTATACAGGAGAGTGTGTAAGATATTAGGTAGTTAACAACACTTCTAGTTTTTGTAACTTGATTTTGACTGTTTACCATTCGACCAAAATATGGCACGGGCACCATTTAGCATGATCAAAGCAAGTAATAATTTACATAACTTTTAGTTCCTTAAAATTGGGCAAAACCTTTAACATTTAAACTAGAAGCAACCTCACAATTTTCTCGATGCAGAAATCTAGTAGCACGATCGGGGTTCCTTGATCAATATGATTTACCTGGCCCATGTAAGTTTTTAGCTGGCGAAGGGAGCCAACATATCTTACTGCCCATTTACGGTCTTTTGTTACCACAATTTTTTCCAACACACTTAATTTAAGGGTATCTTGAAACTTCAGTGATGCGGAATTCAACTGGCCCAAAACTGTGGTGTAGAACGTTTGGGCTATGAATGTGTCCAATGCAATAGCTGAAAACTGGAGAAGTTCTGGAAAGGACATTTCACTTCCAATGTGTATCAAAAAATATGTGCCCAAAACAAGTCCTACCATCGTAGCAAAGACATTGGAAAAAATGAGCGTATCTTGTTGAATTAGGTTGTAATAACGACTCAAAATTTGGAGTTCCCTGTAAACCTTGAATGATCTTTTGTATTCCCTAGGTTGTGTGACAATTAGTTGGGAAATGTACTGGATGTAACGCCGCATGCAATACGCTTGTGTTAGTGAAAAATCCATGAAAAACAATGCTAGTGTTCCTGTCCCATCAATAGTCAGCCAGATACTCAGAACTGTGATTCCTATTAGTTTCACGTTTGATAAAAACGACCATCCTACGTTCGAGTCAGGATTTGCACACTCTGGGATGAAATAGTAGGCGAGTGTAGCTGAAGTGCATGGTGTAATCCATTTCCGTATAAGATTGGGAAACCTTGTTGTCACCGGCCATGTCAGCCCGATTAGTAGCGCTAGCTTCATTAGGCGAGCTTCATTCCCTGCTGATTTCGTCATTCTAGATAAACCTGAGCAAAAATTATGATTTGTAATAAAATGGTTCGAGAAAGGATGAATACTGGTAAAGATACTGCTACATACCATTCTTATGATGCTTTTCAAATTGTAGAAACAGATTGAAGAGCTCCACAATTTTATCACGACGTCGGAAAAGTATCCATTGTGTAAAATTGTAAATTGAAGCAGCTGTTACGAGCATAAAACTTTCTAAGGTATCTGAAAATGGTTCGATTCCACGATGTTGTAGCATTTGTAGCCAAAGTGTTAAACAATATAAAGTAAGTAGTGAATTTTTGCAAAATGTCCATTTTAACTCTTTCTCGTTTTTTACACCCAGTGTTTGATTTTCTTGTAGTTGAAATGCGCAAGTATACAATGCGTTTTGTTGGTTGACTGCGATCCGAATTATTTTTATCAGGTTTTCTTTATAAAGCATGTCGAATAACTGAGAATAACTGAGAACTAAAATTGCAATAAAAATCCAAGACAAACTCTGGTTTTCAAATTTAAGTGAATCAATCGCTATCTAAGTATAGACTAAAACGTATCATAAAAACAAGACATATTATTATGTTTCTGGTAATGAAAACAAGTATTTGTCCTTCAAAGTACCGAATTAACTGGCTTGCTCACATTCAAACATTTAGGAACGTTTGAAGGTTAAGCCCGAACTTCTTACAACTAATTAATTGGGTTCTAAAAACTTAGCTCATGCTTCAATTCAGACAGATTAATATTATTATGTACATAATCTCACTTCAAATTATGAAACACACAACTTCAAGTCATGAGTAGATATAAATTAACACCACAAGTTACACACTGAGTTCTCAAGCAATATGTCCATAATGTTCAATATTGTTGGTTGTAATATCAACTTAATGTTCGAGGAAAGCATACTTCTTTGAGCAAACGTTTTTATTCTAGTAAAAGTAATTTATATTTGTTATTAATCACCTATTTCGTCGACTTTACACACAGTTTTATGCAGTTTTGAATCCTGAATAGTCTTTTAATAACCAAAATCCAGTTATCTTATCACTTATGTTTTATATTCGTTAGAGTTGCAAAAATAATGCATCCGGTCGGCTCAAAACTGCCAATGGAAATGGCTTAGTGCCTCAACAAATGTCTTGCAGCAAAATCGATCAATCCGAGCTTGTTTCAGTTGTTAATTATTATTTAGTAGTGTTTTTGCGCGGTTGGCTGGTATTCACTTTCGTCATTTCACCACGTACTTCTAATTGAGTATTCGTGAATGTCAAATCACTGGTCAATAGATTCTTAAAAGCGTCATCAATATTCGTAGCAGTTAATATGTAGATACTGATTTTAGCTGCATTCCCAATTTTACTGCTGTTTTTGATGGACGGTCTGCTGTCGTAACTAGTCCTCCATACAGTTTCCACGATGAAAACATGTAGCTCAAAGGGTAAGCATGCTCACCTAATTATAACCCCACATATTGCCGTGTGAAGCGACGATATTTGCAGAGCGCAATATTTTTTCGGCGACCTTTGATCAATGTCGTCTCTGTCTACTAAATTATTAATACAGATATGCCACAAAGTATATCGATGGCTTCATATTAAAGACACTTATCGGGCATAAGAAATGTACAGAAGATACGTGGTTTTAATATGAAGCCGTTGATATGCATTTTTTAATAAATAGTTCCCAAGTTATTTTGGGACCCAGGATTTTAGATTGTCAATCTTTATACAAGGTATTCATTAAAAAAATAATTCTCCAGCTCAGAGATTGCAGGAGGTATTGACATCAATTGGTTTTTCAAAATCGTCGATTATTCTAGCAACAACAAAAAATTGTGATTAATCTGAAACAGCCAAAGTGGCATAAAGGCACCACTAACATCCCTGAAAATACCGGAGAATTAATAAGGTAGATGCTTTAATCATTAGTTAATTTTTGTGAAATTATTATTTCATAAACACATAAATTATTGGAGGATACGCTTGTGAAAACTCCGGTTTCTATTTTTGAGATTGTTCAAAAGTGTAAGCAATTTAATATTAAAAGGTAGACAATTATGAGGCAGCAATACAGTTTCAAGTTAACTTTTTATCATGAATATAATATATGAGGAAACAGCGTATATAAAATAATATTGGAGGCTGAATTAGCTGGTAACTTATGCTAAATGAAACTTTCCTCGCTACATTATCAAACCCTGTTTGTCAAACTGAAAGTTTATGATAAAAAGTTAAATTTCGTCTTCAAATAACAGCGTAAAGGGAAATTCAATGAAATTTACGTGCCTCACAACAGTGCATTTACTTGTAGGTTGTGATTTTATAAGTTTACTTCCGATACGTGGAAAACTTTAAGTATGAGTTTGTTTGGAATTGAAACAGGAAAGTTTCCCTTACTGCTTTCTTGCGATGATTCTTTGAAAATCCTTCTCTCTTCAATTTGTATTCTTCCCAATTCTCTAAAAATAAGTTAGAATAAAAATCAAAAACTGACAGAAATCTCAGAGTGAAACTGACCTTAACTATTCTATAACCAGACCGTAACGACAACTGCTGCCGATGAACGAGAGGTATTACCCCTGATTTCCATCTATATCATTTTGTTTTTTGTAAAAGCACTCAATATGTAGCTAAAATTATGGTCTTCAATGGTTGTCCATACAAACTACTTCTGTTGTGACATATGAGCATTGTTTTATGAGAATCGACTACCATGGGGTTCTGAGCACGTCTAGAAGGTATTAATGTTTTACATACAAACAAACATCCATAAAATCGCAGCAAACAGACTTACTTACTAACATATATGGGAAATACTTTCATAGGAAAACTATATACCACTTAATTTTTTTAGCTTATACACCGACAAGATGAGAGCATTAAAATGATTTAATCCCAGCCTATGCAATGAATGACAAGTCTCGTTTTGCTCCAACACAATTTGCTCATCCATTTCATCCCATCTCTTTCTCGGAAATGATACTTGTGGGTGAAGAATTTGATAGCAGAGGGAAAATAACGATGTGTCAGCAGCAAAGAAAAACGATCATATAGTCTAAGAAGGTAAAACGTTCTGGCTCTAATAATATAACACTCGTACACTCATGTGTGCTCAATGATACACTTACAAATAAAAGACCCCTTGAAAGATTGATTGATCATTGAAGTGGCAAGTAACTGGTAAGAGGTCTCAGAAAGTTTACTCATTACAAGATCAAAAACATATTTTTCCAACGATGCATTAATATCCCAGTCTCTATAAGATGACAGTTTTTGACTAATTCCAAGAATATAATGCTTCCGCATGACGCCTTATTTTCTGTCAAGTAAATTGTGGAGTATGATGTATGTCATCTTCGATGAGAAATAGAAAGCTCACGAACATGAAATGCTCTTACGTAAACGATGCCTTCTTGACTTCTTTTTGACTCATCAACTTTTCCGACAACTTCATTTTTAATGTTCAAAAGCTGCATGTTCAAGTACTTTTCCGTGTGTTTGTATATTTCCTTGACAGAATGATGTTGATGGAAACATGAATCCGTGCCGTAGCCCATTTAATAGTTCACATTCATCAAAATATTATGCCGAAGTTGGAAATTCGAGAATTAATTATGCGTACAAATAAACTAACTGAAAACTTCTGATAACTTATTTATTAATTGCAAATATAAGTCAATTTGTAGTTTCACTTCACAAATTTTGTTAAAAATTTGAAAGAGAAAGATTCTTGTTCATTGAAATCAATTTATTACATATTCTTACATTAAAAACAAGCGTTTGTATGTATTACAAATTACGAGTCTATGAAAACTGTAAAGGTGAAAGGCAACATCGAAAGTTAGTATGTACAGGTTTCCAACTAAATGAACATTATCGTTTGAAGCGTGATAGGAAAATTCTGCTTACTTGTTTATTAAGTTATTCTGTCACTTTAGATTGAGATAAAATGGTAATGATACAACCACAACTACATTTCAACATATTTGTTGAAATAATAAAGATTGATTCGCTTAATACCAATAGATTTTACAGTGTACGGTTGATTACTTGGGTTTTTACTTTATTTATGACTTGATAGCACTTTGAGTTGGAGTCCGTGTAGTTATATTCACCTTATATGTGCGATTCAGAATAATAATAGATTGAGGAGAAAGTTAAATACTAAATGTTACCGTCAATTATTGCAAGTAATTAACAGTTCGTAATAAAAATATAAAACGGAAGTAAAAGCACTCTCATTACATAATAACTACGCGTGTTTCATACCATTTTACTAAGCAGAAAAAAAAAGAAAAAGTACCTGACAACCACTTTAACAACCTACAAAGTTTCATTTAAAATTATTACACACTCATGAAAATCCCAGAAACGACATAAAATTAACATGTAATAAATTCCAATAGAGAAAAGTCGTTCACAATGAAATCACACAACTCCGGACCTCGCGATTTAAAATCGAAATTTGTGAATATCCTGTAAGTCATACAATTGTTATGTTGAAATCCCAAATGCAAGGCTATGTGAAATATGAGATGATTTGGTACAGGGGCATCTTTAATACTTAAAGGGAGGCATAACTCCGCACGTTTTTTTCACTAATTAACCTCAAGTTCTGAACACCAATATTTCTCCAGGAAGCCTCGATTAGGGTTTTTAGATAATTCGTAAAACGTCTAGAGGCCATTGAGCCGAAAGTTGTTGTAAAAATAATACTAGTATTTAGAAACGCTTACCCAAGTGTAAGGTATGAAGGGGGTAAGCTAGTGTTTAATTGAACCGTGGGTAAGCAAGCACTCCACAGGTAAAAACAGTTGTAAGAATTCTAAAAACATAATCCTGCAAACATTGAAGACCTGCACTTAATGAATATAACTAATTTTGCTAATTTCTACTCTATTGCATAGTACGAGAATGAAGTTCACGGTTCAATGTAGAAGACACAGTATTGCGCTGTATTAAAATTCAATATCCGATAGAAGTGATAGCGATGGACGCCTAGTACGCGGCGACAGAGTCTCAGGATTATCTTGCTGAGAACTTAGACGTATGTCACTACTCACTTCGAGAGGTGTTGGAGCTCCTTACGGTAGTGTATGGATAAAAAAGCATAACAAAATGAATCATGGTATTTCTTAGAGTTTGGGCGCCTATCTTTTTCTTTTATACCGAAATTGAACAAGGAGCTTTTGCCAAGATTTTGGGCGTTGAACCAGTAATTATTACTACTTTTGTATTTATCTACTATTTGGTAGTTCAAGATGCAATACGCAATCGACTTTGATAACAAAAATATCAAGAAAATGTAATGCATGCTTAAGAGTTCATACTTGGTCCCGATGCCGTTCTCTTCTTGTTTATCCAATTTGTCGTATATTTACTCTCAATGAATGTTTCCTAACTGTCGACCTACCCATTTAAAAAAAAATTGTTGTAAATTGAAATTTTAGAAGTTATTTATGAGCAGTTTGTGTACAATGCAATGATACGTATATTATGTAGCAGATCCAATTAAAAAGGTTGGGTGTCGATTTATAGATGTAGTGTTAAAAAATTGTAACAATCAGCAATCAATAAGCAAGAATTTTAATAACAAAAATTCAGTCAAAAAAATGAACTAAACTGCCTTGCATCATTCCTATTTACTTAAATGCACTTGAATTACAAATTAGGTAGCAATGAACACACGAACGAACGAACACCAACATTGTTTTAGAATACACTAGCAAACAGCCAACTACATAGGTTTTACTGTATAAATTAGCCGTTTGCTAGTGACATTATTTTCACTTAGCTGTAATTCAAGGAGCAGTGACGATAAGTGTAATAATCTGAGCTTGAACAAGGAACGGGAAGCTTTTGATAAAGTCTACTTTAATTGTCATCAGCGACCTTCCATTAATTCCTCGGTCCTTTTTACTTCGGCTTTCACAGAAAGTGAGAAAATCACTAGGTCATAAATTATGAAACGACGCGAGGAAGGATTTGCAGGAATAAACACCAAGCTTGGAAGCGGTTGTATATGTTGTTTGCACCACGCTAATAGTTGGGTCAAATTGCCAATCTTATTATCATCGCAACACTAATGTATCTTTATAAATGGTATAGCGATATCCCAGTTTGGAGATCCAAGCAACATGACAGACACTAAAGAAGGATCAACTTGTCGTGTCAAAACTTTGTGCTTTTAAAATATACCACCACCTAAGCCTCAACTCAACAACGCACTAATAACCACCATTTTTTCACTTGCTACAATACAAAAACGTAGAAAGCTCAACCTGTTTTTCATTCTAAGT